>JAQFXU010005979.1:0-10860 GCA_034693705.1 Spatulosminthurus flaviceps | reverse complement strand
GGCCAGAGAATGTTAATTGCCAGGCAAAACCTCCATCTTACATGGTAAAAACATTTTCGAATAATCAATGCTCATACGCTTTGCTCATTTCATAAGCGACATTTGGAAAAACGTAGTCATACCATGGACGATTCATTAGCTCGAAATAACTATTTGTGCGTATGACAATATTTACAGGGGCACAAGAAGGGTCAAGAACAACCTAGAAAATTCAACCTTCACAACCGACACATGCCAACAATCCGAAGACGTTCACAGTAGGAAAATCAACCACCAAAACTTCCAGATTATTTCTCAATATTTATACAACAACCAAAAATGCAATTAAATATCATGTTTACTTAAGCCATTTCTTCAGTCTTTCCAAGAGTTTGTCACGCATATTTTTGTAAGAAGATAAAGTTAATTCAATCTAGAAAAATAAAGCTACAAAAACGTGTGATGACGAAGAAAGAAACATGTAAATAAACTATGTTTTAATTAATTATTGTTTCATTAAATCAGTCAACATTTAAACAACTACAAACTGCGTACAAGTTTTGTAGAGATGACAAGAAATACATTCGTGCATGTAGAACTATTTTACATTTTAATTAAAGATCAATAAGTATTGATTTTCATTTGCATTGAATTCTACACCTGCAGCTTTTTCTGGTACCATGTTCGGAAATTCCAGACGTAAAAATGCTTTGTCAAGGGCAGTTTTTTGTCGCAGATATTCATGGCTAGGAGAAAAATGGCAAATATTTACACGGGAAAATGAGTTTCCAATCCAAACTATTCTTAGAAACCAAGGCACTGCAAATGGCATTATTGCAAATAATGAAGAATAATTTCATCAGGAAGTTCTCCGAGCTTTTATCTTCAAAAATGCACGTTACACACATTTGAGAGCTTTTTGCGAACACACATTCATATATTTGTGCATCCAATCTTCAGAAACATTGCTGGGAAATTAAGGCTCTTCATCGGATCGGATTATCCGATCGGATACGGATAGGATAGCATTCGGATAGGATAAATTTATTGAATTATCCTATCCGATGCAACTATCATCGGATCGGATAGAAATACCGTATCCGCAATCTAATGGCGGTTAGGATAGGATCAGAAGACCGGGTTTATCCGAACCGGTAGGATACTAGTTCCGAATATCCGACGGATATCCGGCGGATTATTTTAATTTGTCCATCAGCAAAAAATGTAAAGCAAATGGAGAAATTATTTGTATTTATTAGTTTGATGGGCATGTGTATAATGCGTGGAGTAAAAATCCTATAACGAAACAAATTCAGTATGTCTGAAGGCCCTGAGCAAGAAGAAGGAAAATTGAAAACTAATTCAGTTAAATACCCAAATTTTCAGACCTCCAATACGTATTCGGTTAATACCTATGAGCTTGTGTTCCTAGGAGCAACCACGACTTTGCTCAATGGTAAGGGAATTGACCAAAATAATTTTTTTCTTATTGAGGGCACTTGGTAAGGTTTTGGAAAAATAAAGAAAAAATTCCTACATGCGCATCCCCGGCTGGGGGAATTTTCTGTTTTTCAAGTGGCTGCCACAATATCTCAGCACAGGAGCATCCGATTATGTTCAAATTGTATACTTAAGCTTTTGAGACAATTTTAATGGGGGTCCCTATCGTTAGTTTTCCCAAAATCCGATTTTCGGTTTTCCGGATTTTTTCGGTTTTTTGGGGAAAATGACTTTTTGAAACAAAGGGCCTCCCTAGAATCGTCCAAAAACCACGCACACCAAATTTGAATGGATTCGGACCGACATTGGCGAAGTAATGGGCGTAGCACGGGAACTACATACAAAGATTTCCGCATGTCGTTTTCGGTTTCCTGCCTTTAACTTCGCCAATATCGGTCCGAATCCATTCAAATTTGGTGTGCGGGGTTTTTGGACGATTCTAGAGAGGCTACTATTTTCAAAGTCATTTTCCACAAAAAACCGAAAAAACCCGGAAAACCGAAAATCGGATTTCGGGAAAACTAATGATAGGAACGCCTATTTAAATTGTCTCAAAAGCTTAAGTTTCAAATTTGAAGTTATTGGGATATTCCAGTGCTAAGATATTGTGGCAACCACTTGAAAAACCGAAAATTCTCCCAGCCGGAGGGGCGCATGTAGGAATTTTTTGATTATTTTTCCCAAACCCTACGAATTACCTCTAACAAGAAAAAAAATATTTTTGTTAAGTTTTTCTTGTCCCAAATATGCACCAGTAGGTTTTAAACATAATTTCCAACTGTTTTGGGAAGGCTCGCGTGGAGTAAAATTTCTTAGAGTTCCCAAAATATGTCAGTAGCATTTTCCAGAGGCCTTGACTAAAAATGTACAAATAATGGCCAGAATTGCTTTCCTAATTATCCAAAATCATATTGCATTGTCATATTGGGTTACTATTCCAAATTATTTTTGAACAGTCTTGACCAACCTTCACAAATAATTTTTTTCGGAAAAGTTCAGACTGCCTTAAAACTGCAATAATTATCGCAGTTGTTTGTTTGTAGTAATTATTACATACAAATATAATGTTTATATTACGTCTATTATGCCACATCTTGGATGGTTTTAAAAAGGTGATAGATGAAGTACTCAATTCATTACTTTTGATCATGATTCGAGCTAATGTTATTATTATCATTAATTATTTTCCATAAAATTTTAATGTCAAATCAAGAAAATACTCTTCCCATTATGTTTGGCAAAAAAAATACATTATTTAATCACTATTTGTTTTCAAAATATTGCTAATATTTGAAAATAAAAAAATTCATTTATCCGCGGATAGGATCGGATAATTCCTTCCGATAATCCGCTCCGATAGGATACGATATTTATCCTATCCGCATTTTTCGGATAGGATTGGATATTTTTTAAATTCTGTCCGAGATTTTCGGATAGGATACGATAATTTTCGCAATTTATCTGAAATTTTCAGATAGGATAGGATACGGATAGGATAATGAAATTATCCTATTCGTGAAGAGCCTTACTGGGAAAGAAGGAAGACTTAGAGTGTATTCACATAAAACCTTTTCCGTCCGAAACCGTAAGTTTTTTTTACGGTACGGAAGAAACCACTCACATAGAAACCGTTTGTTACCATTGAAAGGGATGAACACTACGCGATAGGTTTCTTCCGTTACGGATGGGTTCTATGTGAGTACACCCTTAGGGAACAAAGTGTTCCGAAGAATCGTTTTTGCCTGTGCAAATTCCGACCCGTTTGCCATGAATTATTAAACCTAGATGCTTCTTGTGTAATTCCTATACGAACGGTAGAAGGAACAAAAACGGGCATTCGCGGAATAAATGGAACAGGATCTAGCAGGGTTCAGCGAACAGGTATCATCTCTTTTGCGTGATGTATCCATGACAGTCTGGAAGTTTCCGGTTTGTACACTTGTGCGACTTTGCTATACCATTACACCGGTAATATTCCATTTTATGCCTCGAAAAGACAAGTCAGTGTTTTCAAGCAGTGGAACGAGCATTTTAGACAAATGCAACAATGCAAGTGGATCGGAGACCATCATGGTGTGTATGAAAAAATAGAAAGGCACGACCACTTTTCTCAGATTCGCCTTCCTTCTCCGTGCAGCATGTAAACTGATGACCTTTTGTGCTCGAAATGTAATGTCATCCCTGACAAACTTTTGATTACGATTTAATATTTGAAGAAAGGAGCTTATCAGGTTATTCGACACATTGGTCTGATTGCTGTGTAATGGTGGACACGTCTAAAACTTACCCCGTTTGTATCTTCTGAACAGTTCACAGCAGCTTAATGAACTAAATCTTACATACATTATGAACGATATTTATTATTAGTTTCCAAATTATCAAGATGGCATCTTCCTCAAAAAGGTTAAAAAATTGAGTTCAGCTTCGAGGTTTTATAAGAAACGTAGAAAAGCAACACAAGACGCATTTTGTTTGCTACACGCAGCCAGCGATATAATTATCAATGATGACCGGAGAAAATTTTCGTACTAACAACAATGATATTAGATCCGGCACTTTATTGTTCATGGGAAATTTTATTCTACACCGACAAAATGCCGAGAAATTAATAAATACACGTGATCAAATACAACCGAAAAAGAACACCGCGTGATTATTGAAAGAAAGACCAGTGAGGATAACCGACTAAAAAGACGGCGTGTGAATAAAGTTCGTTTTTATTCTTGTGTAAAATTCTTGAGGCAACAGTAACTGCGAATGCATACATGACTGAGAAAAGATATGTGCATCATTGATATACACAATATGCAGCATACTTTTCAATTCACAATGAAAATAACAAGGTACAATTTAACATAAATAATAAAACCATTGTAAATGCAGTGATGTGATGGGTATTTGGCGTGCATCAAAGACGAGCAAAAGGGTTCGGAAAAGGTTGGAGTCAACTAGAATGAGAAGACAGAATGTCGGGAACAGGTAATTGCTTATCGTCTGTAAGTGGAACTAATGTGATCTGAGGTTCATTCAGACTCGCACCTGACACCAGTTGAGGCTGAACTAAATCAATAACTTGGGTCTGAAAGGCTAAACCTAAGTTACCCGACGGTCGCTTTGTTTCCGACAGCTTTCTAGTGTGAAAATTGCCTTTGTCTTTGGGTATCATAGGATCTGTAGTAGGGGAGTACGTGGAACTGAATGAAGATTTATTTTCTTTATTGCAGCGGAAACATTGGACCAAGCGACCAAAAAATGAAAGATGATTGTAAACCATTCCGACGGTAGCATACACTCCACCTACAATGGCGCAGAGTCTGACTAGAAATCGTGTAAAGGAATAACTTTCTTCTGTGACATCGACCTTAAAAGAAACAAAACATAAAGCTTATTTATAAATATGTATGACTAAAATGCAATTCACAATTCGCAATTTGGTAGTACAAAATAAAAAGTATGGCCACAATTGGCACAAAATTACCTTCAGACCACTCATGTCGTACTTAAAAAATATTCCTGAGATCCCGTGTGAACCTTTCCCGTGGTCAATTTCTCGTTCCAGCTCTCGTACAGAGTACTGAAATGTTTTGTACACTAAAAATCTAGTCCTCACAATTGTAGGTACAACTTGGATGAAGTACTGGTATAACATCTGATCTGAAAGTATAATAAGAAAAAATAAAATCGACTTGTTAACATAAGAGCAACACCTGTCGCTTTCATGTTACCCGACTTTTTAACATGAAATCTAACACTTACTGCTCTGTGCTATCTTTTCATCTCCTTCCAGGGGATGAACAATTGCCGGCGATCCCTGGCCGAAGGAAAATTTGGAGATTCTATGTGAGAAATTGTAATCTCTTTCCGACATAAATGCAGCAATATGTGCATGTCCACGGGGCAGCGGGAGAGTTTTTCCGGCAGTGATGTGAAAATTACCCGCAACTTTATTCAGTTCCAAAGTTCCATGCAACCTACATGCTTTCGGCATTCCATGACTCCTTCTCTCCTCAGAAGTCCTATTAATACGTTGTTAACATAAAAATGTAATTCAAACTCATGAATTAACGTTGCTTCAACACACAATTCTTCTTCTTTCAAAAGAATTTTCCGGGCATTCAAAATATCCAATATCGTAATTATTACTCACATTTTCGGCATTTCACTATGTGAATTGATGAACTCATTCTTCCACAGTAACTTATTCAAGGAGTGATACTGCTCTCTAAGGTACGAATTAAAGCCAGCTTTAGCACTGAAATAGGCTCGCTGGCGAGCATTGAGCTCAAAATGTGTGAATTCTTCCTCTAATTCCCCAAATTTCATCACATTTTGATTTGTTGAATCCACTATATCTGCGCCGACGACTGAAAATACAACCACCACTATCACTGACAACATCCCATTCTGAGTAAGCCTCACAAATTCACTGTACCCTTGTTACGAACACCCAAGGAACAGGAACCCAACAATCCTGGCTAAATCCTATTAACAAACTAATACTTTAAACAACCACGTAAATCCAGCATCTCAAAACTTACTTCCACATGGCATAGCCACAGTAATATCCACATTGATACTAAGCTTTGAATCAATATCCGTGTCTGGGCTGAACCGAAACTTATACTCCGTGTCAAGGTATGCCGAGATCTCCAAAATCATCAACCAAACAATGATCACCAGTGCCACAAGGAAAGCTAAACAAACGAACAAACACCAAACATCTAAAAATCCTTCCACATCCACTAAAAAATGTGTACTACATATGTACAACGTGTATTAATACCCACCTGATCCACCGTACGATGTTGATTCCAAACAAGTTTCAGGAACTTTAGGAAAAACATCTATGTCTTCCACAGCCTTCAAAATTGGCTTCCTCCTCCGCAGTTGTGGTTGGACGGACATCCTCGAGCTCACAAATTTTTATTAATACTTATCATCTAATCCTCATTTAAGCCTATTCTTCTTCCTGCTTATTTGTATGCCACCAAGGAAGTAGATTTTCTTTAACCACTTTTACACTATATACACCTTCCTTTTTATTTTACAAACAGAATTTAATACCCTTTTTAAGGTTGATCACGCAAACTAAAATTACTCCTCTCCTTACTCCAACTAAAATATGACAAGCAGTTCAAAAAAGGGTACACTCCTTTCAACATGTATTACACCGCACTTTTCCCAATCAACTTTATTTCCCACTTTACTGATTTAACCACAAACAACAAAAAACTTTTTGTGCACAAGGTATACAATTAAAGTCATTAGCTTAATAATATACTGTGCTTCAGCTTCAGCTGTTACTCAGAATTAATTAAAATAGTACGTTTTTAGCTCGTGCTTTAAAGGTATATATACGCTATATATGGTTTCAATTGAATATGGCCCTTTATTGCAACTTTTTATAAATTCTATCGATTCTGTCTTAAGTTCAAAAATACGTGTGTTTAGACTTCGACATAGAGTTATTCCCATGTAATAGTACTCAATGACTCACAGTTGACCACCATTCAACCAATCACCAACTATAGGTACACATACTTCAGAAAGATAACACAACACAGCTTTTTATTTCCTTGTTCCTTTCTATTTCTACTTACTTACATATATATGTTCTGAATTGGGATAGACTCTTGATAAGTGTATGTGTATATACACTTAACCTCACTCCATATGCAATAAAAAACTGACACGTAGCGATCAGTTTGGTCTTTATTTAGGACACTGGAAATAAGGGAAGAAGAGCCAGTTGAGCGGGAATCCTTACTATTCGGTTATCAGGGTTTTGTTTATTTAGATACTGCGTGTGTAAGGATCCTGGAGGAAGTATGGAAACATTTTGTTACACGATTTTTCAGTGGCAGTGTTTTGTATTTTAATTTAATTTTATTTGCATGGGAGCAATTGAACATTAGGAATATTAGGATATTGTGAGGGTGAACATTGTTATCGTGATGGAGTATCCGGAGACTATTGTGCAATAATTATTATTATTGTTAAAACAATAATGTACGCTGACTTAACGAATCTGTAATTATAACTTGATGAGAGTGTGCCTTGTTTGGTTAAGATCTACTGGAGGTCGTGCCATTCAATCCTATGTTTTTTTATGCGTGAAGGGAAAGTGTTTGTTTGCCATGCACTATAGGATTTAAAATCTAATATATTGTGTTTTGAGTTAATTAGTCTATAGCTATATAGGAATGTAGGAAATGTTTTTAATTAAATGACTTAGTTGGAGTTAAATATTCGGAAATTTTATTTTCCACGTTGTTGTGTTCGAGGTTATATTGTTATATATTTGTATAAATATATATGTATTTGTAGGATCTGTGCTATTTAGCTTTTTGACAATGATTATTCCATGCTGATCAGGATTATAATTGAAAGTCAATGAAGTGAATTTGTGTGGTGGGAAACTGGGAAACAGTTCGGAGCCATTGGGGAAGATTTTAATTGTTGTTTGATACTTTGGTTTCCACGTTTAATCTCTCATCAATAGCCATCGCAATCATGGACTCCGCTCAGGTATGTGCCTAGATTGGAACGGATTTTTCAGAAAAATGCATTTGGTTTAATTTTGAATTAGTTTCCGTTACTTTGTGTAGGAATGGTTAAGTAGATTTGGGGTTAGAAGTTTGATGTGTCAGAAATTTTGACATGTTTTTTTCCATGATGGTTATTCCAGATTGTGAAAATGAACCCCAAGATTGAGGTGATTACGGAGGAAAGCAGCAAGAATAAGTGTGACTTTTGTCACAAGACAGAAATCAATGATATTGAATGGGGCCCCATGTGTAAACTTGAGGAAATAGTAGTCCACTATTTTTGCATGGTAAGAATTAAAATACGTTTGCTTGTATTGAAGTTGGAGTTGAAGTTATCGTGTGTTGTAAATGCAGTTTATAGATTGATTTACGCCCGTGATTTTGTCTGTGTTTGTCAATTTTTTTTGTGGTAGTTTCCAAGAAGAATAAGTATGTTTATTTAGTAAAAATCTAAGTTGAGAGTAATTTGCTGCTTATGGATATTGCATCTTCTGATTGTGTTGTTCCCTGTAGTTATTTTCGTCGGCTTTAAAGCAGAATGGAAAAGATACGGATGGTATTTTGGGATTCTTGCCGACTGATCTCACAAAAGAAATGAAACGGGGAGAAAAGCTGGTAACATTATTACAGTAAATTAATATAGGAACTTGAAAAGCTCGAATTAATTTAATGATTAAGTTGTTCGTAATTTTTGTTATTTACGATTACAGAAGTGTAGGCATTGCAAACTAAATCGGGCAACTGTTGGTTGTGCTGTCAAGCAATGCAAGGCAAGCTTTCATTTTAGTTGCGGCATTCCACATGGAGCATTAAATCAGTTTAGTGGTAGCTTTTCTAGTTACTGCTCAACCCACAAACCTGCCATTAAAATTCCTATACCGCCGGAAAGCTGGAACTGTGAAATTTGTTTTTTAAATGTGGAACCTAATGCGTACCCAGTCTGGCCCCCTTGTTGCAAACGAAGAGTCTTTCATCGATCATGTATACAAGTACGAAATTATTGACATTGTTTTGTATGTTCGTATTATGAATGCAGTTTTATCCCAGGTCTTCTGCGTCTATCGCGACACTTGGTGTAGTATGTATATTATGCAACCCTTTTGGTGTTTGTAAAACTGATTTTTTTGCTTATTAGAGTTATGCTGCGAACTCCGGATACTTCTTCAGTTGCCCATGTTGTAAAGATAAGACACAGTTTATACAAGCCATGAAGGAATCAGGCGTTTATGTTCCTGAACAGTAAGTTATGATTTTTTATTGTTACAGAACTAGTGTGTTGTTACAAATAATGAATTCTTAAAATTTTAATATTTTAATTACAGAGATGCCACGTGGGAACTTGCTCCGAATGCGTTTGCAGAGCTAAATCAAATGTATTCCCACTGCGACGCAGAGGAGTGCTTGTGCCCCCAAGGAAGAAAATACGATTGTCCTAATACTAGGTAGGAATTATGACGTGTTTTATGGTTAATGTTAATAATACGGGTAAATACTAATTTTAGTATTTACGCAAGGACATGAATATATATGCTTTCTGTGTAGAAATTGGAAGATGGTTCGATGTAATAGTTGTGGCTCATCCGCTATACATTACAGCTGTGGCCAGTTGTCGTTAGTTAAATGGAAATGCCCGGAATGTGTTGATGTTCTAACACGTGGTAAGGATTCATTTGCTTGCTCATTGCCAATTTCAACTGAGTCTTCCTACGTTGTTCTGCTATTTATTATTCTTTTCATATTTATTCGAAGATCCTTCAAAGTATCGGATGGTCGTATTAGAAGGTGCAAGTGAATCTGATGAATCTGATGAAGACGAACTATCAGAAGATGATGACTGCAGTAGTGGCGCTTTTAGAACTACTGATGAAAATGTTCGTATCGCAATAGCCGCAAGATCATGTCTAAGTCAGTGTTCATTGTTATCATTTTCCTTACTTTATTAAGACTGAAGAATATTTGCGTTTACCATTTCTTACCTACATTGAATAGCGAGCTTTCGAATTTAGTGTGGTGGTGTTTCGGAGTATTTGCCGGAAGGCTTGTGCACTTGTAAATTTATAAATTGTAATATTTAAACTTTTTGTTGTAACAGCCGGTTTAGAACGCGATGCCCATGAAGTTAGTAGCCCCACAGATTACGTTGCATCTGGGAGTATTTCGAGTGTTTCAGACGACGCCTTAAATAATAAAGGATTAGCTGAAAGCCTGAAACGCCTTGAAGGTTCAAAAAAGATCATTTACAACCGTAACTTCGGGAAGAAGTACAAAGTGGATATCGGGAAAGGTTCCCATGGTACTGATTATGACAGTGAGGATGACCGTGGCAATCTTTTTGCGACAAGACGAGCACGTATTGTAAGTCGCTACTTTATCGAGCATCTAGATTCTAATTTAATTCCTAACTCCGAAGGGTTGACGCAGTACATTGCTGATACCGAAAGTTTTCGTGACAAGTTGTCCAAACTTAGAGCATCTGCAGTGCTCCAGGCGAAATGTTTCTCTGACTCTGGTAACAATTGTCACACGCAACCATCAGAATTATTCAATTCCAGTAACCTTAGCTTAAAATCCACCTGTAGGGTTAAAAATTTAGATTTGTCAGAGCACGAATCGAAATGCATAACAAAATTCGTTTCTTTACCATCCTTCTCCAAAGCTGGAATTTGCAACTTGCTGAGTGAGGATTCAAAGTCACGGGATTGCACTTATGATCTATCTGATAATTCTTCTTTTACTAATCTTGATATTCATCTTGTCATTGCCCGACAGACCCGAAATCTACCAAATCCTTCCTTTGTTGTTAATCGGAATTCAGGTAGTCCATCAAAACCAT
>JAQFXU010005978.1:0-10860 GCA_034693705.1 Spatulosminthurus flaviceps | reverse complement strand
AATTTCGTCTTCTCTTATTAAAAATATGCTAATTTCTAAAAGATTTAAATACAGGGAAAGGCAGTCCATTTTTCAGTACCAAACCTCTCTGTGAGAAATTCCCGGATTCGCTCAGTCAGAGGAAGTAATTTCTAGAGCAAAATTTCCCACCAACATGACCAAAACCATCACAGCATGCGGATCACTACACCAATCACGTGCATACTCAGTCCCATGAAAAAGGTTCCCTCACTAATCATTAGTAATCTTACCACAATACACTACAGACAAAAAACACTTAGTTCAGCAAAATATCAAACGTTGACTCCCAAGATACATGAGACACAAAGTTTCCCAACAAATGCCAAAATAAACAAAAAATAAAGCTAAACAGGCAACCATTGTACCACTGACAGTGAGTATTTGAAACAAAAATCTAGAAAAAAAACAAATAAGGTTAAAAGAAAACTTTTGTCAACTGGGGCGACCGTTTCTTTCTCATTGTCAGCTATAAAACCTATCATATAGCTCGCAAGTTTCATGAACATTCATGCAAAACAAGTTGAAACGCTTGAAATCCGTGCAAAATAACCATAAATAAACAGAAAAATCCCTTAAGTTCATGAGAATCAACATCTTGACATTATTTACAGGGATCCCAGGGATCCAGAAAAATAAGAAAAGACAGCTCGATTCCATTTCGCAGAAATCCTTAGAGGGAGCAAAGAGAGAGGACTGTCATCTTTGAACACGCCGAGTGCAGACACAATCTTAGTTTGAATGTTGAGTTTCCCATTGAAAAACAATTGCCAGCGCTACATATCTACAATTTATAACAACTGTGGGTGTAGTCCAGTAAATATATGTATACGTACATACTCACACTCTTAAAATACTCTTTCAAAAAGAGTGAATCAATTCTGCCCCAGATGTCGGAAGATTGGAGAATTCTGCGAGTAGTATTGCGAGTACATTGTAAGAAATGCCGAAAGTCAATGCTTATTCCCATATGTGGAATCCAAAAAATCAAAAACCACAAGTCATCTTGAGGTACTTAAGAGCGTGCCAGTTGTCACTGCTTTCCTGGAAATATCGACTGAGACTTTATAGCAGTACCTCCGCACATTTATCCATGTGCACATTAGAAACCAAATAAATAAAAAAGAGTTCAAAGGAATGGACCTCATGCCATTTTATTATTTTTGTGTTAGACGAAGAAAAAAAAACTCATTCTCTCTATGGCCTTGTATCCTTGTATCATCTTCATTCTTTCTCTCTAACTGTAATAATACTGTCATATATATACACATGAACTGTTTGGCAATGTGACCTCTCTGTACTGAACCGCAACAAGTCATAGAAAACGATTTCTCATTTTCTTTTCAGACCATGTGTTCAACACTGCCTGACACAAGTTAAATTAAATACACACAGAGATACAAACATTTCTATAAGTATGTATATCTCATCTGCATTCTGCAGCCGAGTCTCAGTTTTGCAAGTGAAGGACCAGTTGTCAATTATGTATGATATTTTAAAACTTCCACCATTTGTCAGTCAGTACGCACGCAGAGTATACAGTTTATTTATTTCCAATCCAAGCAGGTATGCACTTTTCCATATCAGATGCATTAAGCTCAAAAGAAGATACACCCCAGAGTTATTTTCAAGGAGGGTGTGTTTGCTTTGGAGAAGATTAATAAAAATCGACAACAATATTGATTGCATTCCATTTTTTACATCATCATCGGCCATATTTATGCAATCCTATTTAAGAGATGGAAACATTTTCTCTTAATCGCATTCCCCCACTATAACAAAATATTTATTTTATAAAGGTAGCTACATAAATACCAGCTGACGACTGCATCCTGCACGTACATCTACATTTGATTTCACCGTATGATGATGATACTTAAAACCAATCTATCTGGAGAACAAAATTGCTGCACTCTATTCTCCACATGAATATCACGTCCCTATCAGTGATTTTAAATGCTCCTCACGTGTGCATATAATTATATGTCCTTCTAGCCAAGCATATCGCTATTACATACCCGAAGTATTAATATTACTTGTAAATATGGCGTTAAAATAGCTACAAAAATCTAATGACACCCCTGTTGATGGCTACCACATGGACCACGTTTACAATTACATGTACGACTTAACTTACACAGGCACTTGTGTATTTCTCTACTAATTCAAGATACTATATAGAGAGAAAAATAAAGGAGAGCTTCACCAAATGGAAATTATAATCATGTGACGTCACTCACTTGGAAACTTCATTCAGAATTTCAAGGTGCAAGGGTGTATTTTTGTAGCATGTACTTAAATGTGATTGAATATTACTTCCAAAGGAATAGAATTCATTACAGAAGCTTGACGTAATGACCATAACAGGCAGAATCGTAAGGATTCAAGGAGGAGCGCAGCCATCGCCGAAGACTGATATGGAAACAGAGAAATGGGGTGATGAAAAACCTTACGTGGAAGTGCCTTTTATATATATCCAATGCCTCCGAGCAAATTTTAATTATTTCATTTGTCCCAGCTTTGAATCCCAACCTAATAAACATCAAAGTATTGGCAATTTCTCATTGAACTACCCCCGAAAGAATACTTGGGGAGTTACTTTGAAAACTTTCTGCCTACCTTTGTCTACAATGATCCCTTTATGTAACTACAGGTACTAAAACTGATTACTAAGTTTGAAAATTTTACAAATTACACCGAAATGGCTATGGAAAGAGCCTACCAATGAGCTTAGAAGTGTACATGGTCATACTAGAAAGAATAATAATTACTTGACATGTAGACTAACTGTAATGAATCCGAAATCCGGTTATAGGTATTTTCACCACCTGCGTGCATATATATAAGTAATAAGTATCAAAAAAATATAATATAGAAGACTAAGGAAATTTTAATGAATGGCAATATTACATTGCCAGCAGCTGTAGATCCACAAGAGAGGAGAGGTGGAGCAGAAGAAAACTTGGAATAAGAAATGAAGCAATTCGTTATTCATGTTTAACTTCCAGATTAGATCTTCCACTGCATTGTGACAAAATTACATGAGAGCCTCCGTTGAGTTTATAAGACTAACCATATGCACTACCGCACTTAGATGCTTCATTACATCCCCCTCTCGTCCTACGTCAACAGATGAAATATTAAAAATACATGAATACAAACTCCGATTGTGTGAGAGACTGTATAGATACAGCATGAAAGCAGCAAGACAAAGAGCGTCAGTCGATGACTTGCTTTACAAATCTCGTCCTTTGCTTCTTCTCCACCTGCAGCATTTTATTTTACCTTCCTCAAAAGTATACAGATGAACAGAGATAGCACAGCGACTAATCAAGAGGACAAGCAGCTTTCAAAAACTGTGACAAGTTCGCACTAGCCTAACGTTTTACTTTAATTTTATTCGAAACGCCAATAACATTTTCCTTTGTATTTACAGCTTCCAATTTCTTCTTCTTCACCAACTGCATGTGTAAATACACATTCCTGCATTGTAACCCTCGTCATTCTCGCTTCAATAAGGGTCTCCGCCGCAATGGCTAATTGCTAATTTTAAAAAACTACAACAGTAATCAAACAAACAAAATTAGTAGTGTCAAGCTAAAAAAAACTCCATAGAACAAAATAAAACACAGGCAATACCGCTTGAAAGCAGTCGAAGGGTACAGCCAGAAGTAAATACGGATAAAAATCAATTGAGGGCATTGTAAGATGGAGAAACAAAGTTACATGAGGAGATACATGAGAGGATACATGTCGTCTTTCAATTAACCGCAACCACTATGGTCTATTTATTTCCTAAACGACCGACTCCAAATTACCAGGAATCAACATATACGCAACATTACTGCATGCGGCTCTTCCTCCAAACTCATAATACTGCACTGTGATGTCAAGGTTCCAATAAAACAATACCAACTGCGAAACTGTAATTATTATCGCCCTGCTATGTATGTACCCAATGTACAAGAACATCACGTAATAAAGGATAAATACATGCATTTGTACACAGTAAAAATATATGACTGTATATTCATTTAGCCCTTAAGTACCTGCATTAAGAACTTAACAACTGATAGTGGATGCAGATAAAATCTATGCAAATCCTTTCGCCCGCATTCTTCAGCGGCAAATCGTTTCGCTTCGCTCCTATTCCTGTCAACAAGAACAAGGAGCTTAAAGCTTATCAGAAAATACATATGACAGTTAGACACTCCTTTGTCAACTGTTCTAGTACTATTCACAAAATTAAGGCAATTCTTCATACGAAACAAAGCAAATGAAAACATTTTACAAACTCATGCAACTTCATTTAAACTAAATGACCTTATACGCTACACGAACCCTACTATATTCACATTCTCAGTAAGATACATCCAATTATAATTCTGTATATACACAGTAACATAGTAAGTCTACAAAACTTACTGAACAAAACCAGAGCTACTTTTTTGGGAGAATTCGAGTGAAAATACCAAAATTTTAGCCACCTGCTTTCTACTTTTCCGACCCAGTTTAAAATTACTCCAGGAATTACCCCCGAAAATAATTTGTTGGATGCGACCATCAACGTGGTGCTTGCTGCCACCAAACCTGCTTATCTATGCAGCTTAAACAGTTATGAAGCTGTACAATTCCCGTCAATTATAATCTTTTCTCCCTTTTATTCAATACAAATAAGATTTGGTGATAGTTTTGAGTTGGGCCGGGAAAGTATAAATCAGGCTAAATCCCTCACCAGCCAAATTGCCACTAAAATATTCGCTGACAGAATACATGACGGAGAAGAAGTATTTACAGCACAACTTTTCACACAAAGGGATTTATCACTGTTCAACTTGAAATAATACTTGGTCAGACTTTACTTTCGCGCAATAAATCAACACGACTTTTCTTCACAAAACAGAGTAGGACTTTTCCGGATAAACGAACAAATTGCAAAGTGTGTTTAACTATATAGCTACTACCAGCATTCGTACAACGCATGACAGAAAGAATGAATTCCAAGACGAAATCGAACCCTCTTTCAAAGACCTTCACAACCGTGCACAAGAACAACTAAAACTAAAAGACACGAGTGTCCGGATCGAGAGCTTAAGTTTACTGCACAAAGCTTGGACTTTAACTAAAAGTAAATTAAACCCGGTCATGCAGGTCTAGGCTTTCTACTCTAATGAACTTGTGTGTCACACGACAATCCTTATTTGGATTCCCAGGCTTTATTTACTTATTTCTTCAATATGTTCATGAACCAACTACGCCATTGCATACTGCATTAAAACATTCACGTTTCTGGTATGTCCCTTTTTAATTTCTCATTACTCAGGCATATTATTGACCCTTGGTGATGAATGTGTGAGCTTATTAGGGCTGCAAGTGTGCAATGTATACGTAAAAAGTAATCGAGTAGAGGTGTGTGAAAGGCAAAACCTTGTTGGCTTGCATACTTACATGAATAAAGCTAATAGAGGCGCTTTTATTGTAATAATTATTACTTCCCTCAATGTTCCTTATCTTGTTATCAATATAGGAGGGGAACTATAGTGAAAAATCCTTTTCCTTCTATTTTCCCTATTAATTTACAATTACTATTATTTTTCCCTTCCAAGGAACACGTTCACCAAGAAAAGAAGCTACGGGGACGAAGAAAACTTGTTAATTGTCATGACGGCAACTCGATCTTAATCGGAGCTCCTGCACTTCAACTGCAATTCATTCCATTTAATTCCATTTCACCGTTTTATGGCACATAAGCAACCCCGTTCCTTAGAAATCTCACGTTTCCATTCAAAACGTCTTTTACTACCTTTTTTTCTCAGTCACCACTTTTTCCCTTCAGTTTTTTAATATTTCAAAGCATAGAAGCTTATGAATCGCTTCTCTGTAAAAACTACTCATAATTATTAAATTACATGGCTCCGGCACTTCTAGTACCATTGAAATATATAAGCAATCTTTATACACTTCAGTTTTTATATACGATAAGCATGCACAGTAAAGTCAATAATACTTAAGCTCGTTCTGGTGTTCTGGTTCTTCATGTAACATAATATATATATACAGCGAACCAATGAAGAAAAACGAAAGCTAAGGACCCAGTTTTTTTCTAGATATTTATTGACAAGAAGACTCGAGTCTCTTAGTGTGTACAAGGCGTAAAAGCACCAAGTAAAATTTCTTGCACCTGAGGAAACACGCATTGAGATTGCATTAATCGTTACCTTTTGCTGTGAGCAAATCAGACCATAGATCAATTTAGAAATTTTATCAATTAAATTTAATGAAATTTCTCGCTTTAAAGTCTCTCGCATTTTACTAAATCTCTAACATGATTCTACAGGAAACTGGAAATAAATAATTATTACGGAATAAACATGAACCCATATAACTTTAAATGATTATTATTTGGTTGCACTAACTTTTAGTTATTTATGCCATATTTGCTTTAAATATTGACTGCTTGAGACACAGCGTGCACATTATAAGTAGGAAACAATACACACGACATTGATCAACCAAAGAAACTTTTCTCTTTCTTACCCGCCGTTTCTTCCTCCTTTTTGCTTCGACATAATAATAAAAGTAGTCACTGCACAAAAACTCTCTTGTCATTATGAAAGTTTTTCAATACAATTGATTTGAACTGATGATAACTCAGAGGGATCAAAATTCTGTGGCGAGGACACTACATACTTGAGAAAATTTTCTTAGTGTCAAAAAATTGACATCTCAATTATATAAGATAGGCACATTATTTTCACTCAATACTGAGATCCCCATAACCCCTTGCTTTTTTACGGAACTATTCCCAATTTAGAGACTATAAGGTTTTTTTGAAGTAACGATTTAAATTAAAAGAGCGACTGTGCTTTTTGAATCAAAGAGAGAACTCACATTTGACGGATGAGAAAAATATTACTTATGTCCCATACTTTCCAGAAGATATGCCGGAAAAATCATTTTAATCTCCGTGTAGATTAAAAATTTTCACACATAAAAACATGTTGAGTTGAAGCTACATTTATTACAAAGGCGTCCCTACATCTGTTATTCAGTTGTATTGAACAAACGTCAATTATCAGTTTGGACATTTATAATAGATAGATTATAACTCGTATCATGTGAATTCCATCTACATTCCAAAACCTACCTCTACTTCTAAACTGGAGTACAATAAAACATGACGGCGTCATTGCAAACACGTGTGCTTAATTGTAAGTACCACATCATATTTACTAGAATTATTATGACTCTTCGCAAAATTCTATTCACCATTATTCTTTAACCGTGACCATTCATTGAAATGACAATTTATTACATTATTCTATAAAAGAGTATGGCATAACTCCACATAAAAATAACATAAGCATAAATTAATATTTTACCTTTAATACTGAATACTGACTGTGATGAGACTGCAATATAACATAAACTGTTTTTAACAACCCCATTGACAAGCCAGCTTACATTGCATGGGCTGGACAAGGTCATCACATCTATTACAACTTCTGTATAATGACCCATTGAAATGCCACCGAAACAAACATTTGAGTATGATTAGATGGGAGCAGTAGCAGATGTGACTATTAACGCCACCACTGTTTAGGAACTGATCTAATTAACTGATTACCATATTTACCACGTTTTCCTGAAATCATCTCAGCTGTGATACATAAACCTTCGTAATTCGTAACAAGAACATTTCTAATACCAATTTATGTAGGAACACCTACATCAGTAGAGATTAGCAAGGAAGCAATAACGTTATTTTATGAACGAACGTGACTCCCACCAAATACTAGCAAAGACAATATAGCCTTGCGACAAGTGCACATAAGAAAACTAATAAATACATTTATGGTGCTTCTCTTCATGTACATACATATGCACTGCTTCACTTTCACTTGATACCATTGCTAAGTCCCAAGTCCCAGGTTTTCCTACAACTTGCAACAACGGTCTCTTTAACAAAGTTCGTCAGTTATTAGTTTAACTACTTGAAAATTTATCAACTAGAGGTCTGCTCTGTGGCTAGCAACAATTCCCCCTTTCACCGGACAGGTTTCTGTATAGCAAAAAAAAAACAACAATAACAATCCTTCTTCGTCCCCCAGCCAGATCACCACAAACATAACCGATAGTATCCTCGAAAAGTAAGCTACACAATGCAACTCCCCCGCAGCTTCACCTACTACAAACCATATTCTTCACTTCATAATTCAAACGTTGATCCGTCCGTGCGTATACAGAGTGAGTCAGGAAAGGGGATTTTTTACTCAACTTTTTCCATTACTCATATTTTGCTAACATATTGACGCAGTAAATATTACGCTTTACTCCTAG
Source organism: Spatulosminthurus flaviceps (assembly GCA_034693705.1). NCBI lineage: Eukaryota > Metazoa > Arthropoda > Collembola > Symphypleona > Sminthuridae > Spatulosminthurus > Spatulosminthurus flaviceps. The sequence continues at coordinate 2,502 of JAQFXU010005978.1, read as the reverse complement.
ATAACCTCAGCACACACACAAACACACTATCCGGCACGGAAACAAAACTCTTTAACCTACATTCCTTCAAATCTCATTTCTTTGAGAAATAAAGTTCACTCCAATTTTGCTCTGCAAATAAATTTTAAAAATCTCTAGTCTACATACACGGGATGAATGCTGCACAGCCATTTCCATACCACACACAGGCACAAATGTAACCTCTTAAGTGGTACAAATTCCGAGAGGCTTGTAATCGCTACTGAAATAAAAAGCATTTGTAAGTACATCTTGTGCTCAAGCGGAAGAAGTAATGCCCTTAAACGACCAAAAAGTGAAACAACGGACAAATGAGGGTCTTTGAAATCCCTCAGGCATTTTATGAATATAAAAGCATCGTTTTAAACGCAACTTGTGGCTGGTGTAGCAATAAGATGTAACGCAGAACGGTGATTGCACAATTGTAACAAAGAACGATTTTGATATCTTCGAGAAAGCACTCCCATCAAAATAAACGCACGCACGGTCAAGACGATACAGGAGTCTCAGTAGTGCTAACAATTGAATGTGTAAAAGATGGTTTAGAAATACTACATTAAGTACATATACGGAACATGAGGGTAGTTTCTGGTAAAAACAGTCCATTCTGTTCCATTCGAAAATACAAGCGGTTCAGTAGAGAAATAGAACGGAATATGCCAGGGACCCCATTCGAAAAGGATGTGTGTGTGTGAGAGTGAGAGAGAGAGAGAGGACCAAAAAAAAATATCAAGAGAGGAGCAAAGAAAAAAATCTTGACACACCTCATCATCTGGTGGAGAAAAGAAGACGCGGTCTCTGTCGACTGTTAGGCACTCACAATGTCCCCCTCAGGATTTCATTCACATACACATGTGAACACTTACACAAACATAAAAGCTTTGATTGTACCCGTATAGGTCCTTGGAGCTGGCTCTAATAATTGAAATCAAAGGCCCAGACCCGGCAAGGAATAGAAAACTTCAAATGAAGACTTTCGTTGGGTACTACGTAGTACGTACACATCTTTCAATCCCTTCCATTCCCTTGTCCCTGCGTTCCGTTGTAATAAGAAAGCACGCAAATACTTTATCCCACTTCTGTTTCCTCCTACCATATTACTATGGAATTGCTGAACAAGAGGGCGAAATACAGTTTTAAGTAAATTCTTCTCAAAGAATTTAATCAACCTGGTCGTAATTTCCCCAAGCACGAATTTTCACTCACAGTGTGCAGAATTAAATCCGAGATCCGTTAAAACCCATTGAAATTCCAGTCTAGAAGTATCCACCAACAATTTCAATCAAATGCTGATCATGACTAAATAATTCACAAGGGATTAAATGAAGCGAGCTTGATTTTCTCTACAGTTTCCTTTTCCATCGTTGTTACTCAAGTCCAATCAAAACCTGCACATGTAGAATGGACACAAAATGCTCTAATCGGCACACCATAGAGAAATTTCGATGCGTTGCAATAGATGAAACCATTGTAGGAAGAGTCAATTTGGGAAATGGTCAAAAACAAATGAAGCCCTTTCGTATAAGACAAGAAGAATATGTTTTACACAAGAAAATAAACACGCTCCGCTTCCTTTTACTACACGAGTATCTATCTAACTGTTCCAAATACAATCCAGGGTTTCGTGTCTCTCTAAATTCATGACCAAACTTCCCAATTCCCTCTAACGTTTACTCCAGATCTATATTGGTTTTCAATGATTTTCTCTTTTTCTCCATCACCACAACAACTCTCCAGACCTTTTCTAAACCGTAGACCATTCAACACTGAAGATTACTCTTGGTTTGTATTTACAATCCTAGACTGAATCAAAGGCAAGATAACCCTTTCTGAAATACATTAAACAGACAAAAATTTTAGAGTAGTAAGGCTCTGGGAAAATATGGAGAGACATATTTACTCCAGAATTTACTCCGCTTCCAGAAAAATGAAAACAAAACAAACTACTATGTGGCCATTTTTCTCATCAGTCTCCATCTCTACATGTCGGTTAGTTTGGATTGTGTCTAAAACTTCCAGATTCTATCGTCATTTCTCTCTCTCTCTCTGTTTCAGAGCCAAGCTCATGGCTAAACTGAAACTAGCTCATTAAAATGAAATTTCATGCAGCCCTCCAGCACATATGCATACATGTATAATAGAATTTGGATTTTCCCTGCATTAATGATGACAAAATTCCTTTGAGACTTTATCAACTACAGCCTGGATAACCATAACTTGGTAGGATTTATCCATTTTCCATCCCATAAACAATATAAATTGGATTCCTAAGATGATTCAGTATATGCTTCTTCGTGAAGAGAGGAAACCAAGGTTTACCCTCTAAAACAAAGGTTTGGTAGGGATCCTAAATTATACAATAATTACACCCAGACTGTACCTGCTAAACTAATATTACCATGATTTATTATTAACTTCCATGAAATATTTGCAATATAAAAAGCTCGGGAGTTATTTTAAGACCCTAGTCAGCCCGATACTCCC
>JAQFXU010005977.1:0-10861 GCA_034693705.1 Spatulosminthurus flaviceps | reverse complement strand
ATGATGCTGGTTGGTTTCCCATATGAAAGCAACTATACTAGTTTGGATGATCTGCGGGAGTTTCAATTATACGCGCCCATACGCGTGCGACAAGTATTTCAAAGCATTGAAATTTTTCCGGCCTTTCAGGAAGGTATCCATGGATAATAACGGACCCGTTCCGTCCAGTGTATTGGCTCAGGCATGGCCCTACATTCAGAGCAATGACAACATGACCCTTTTTCTGAGTTGGCAATTTGAACGCGATTTTATTCAGCGGTGTATTGAACAAGCAAGGGAGGAAGAGTTTGAAAAGTGGGGGGAAAAACTTGAAGTAATTCACGAAAGGATTGCAAACCTTTACTTTTTCTGCGAGGAGGATTTCCCAAAGATTCTTCACGAATATTTGATCCGCCCAAAAACTGCTCTGGTCACCAATGAAAACTTGCTCATGACATTTTGGAAGCGGTTGAAATTATATGGAAGTGAACGTGGTCGGAGCAAAGGATGGAACACCAACAAAATATTTGTGCATAATGGAAAGTCATCGGGTAATGGAGATGATGCGGTTTTGCGCGGTGGGATAATCATTAGCAACCAATTGGTAAGTAGCAAATTCAATATTCCCTTGAAACGAATGAAAGCATTGGTTACGTCGGGGATTTACTTTCGGTGGGACATGGATGAACTGCGGATTTATTATGCTGTTATGGAGGAAGAGAAAGGAGAAGAGCTAATCGGTGACCCAAAAACGCTGTCAACGGAAAACTCCGACGTATCTTTAGTTTTCTACGGTCTATTTATGCTAATGGCATTGACCATTGTGGTATTTACGGTAGAGGTCCTTTATTCTTTTGTCGGATCCGTACTCACCAAACTGCTGTATTCATGTGAAAAATTGTATGCGCTTATCAAAACATACGCAGAAACAAAATTACAAGCCTTAATTGTTAGTCTTGTCCAGTCCAGCCTAGGTCAAATTTCTAATCCAATTTTTTCCTCTATCCCATCTTATTTAATCTACTTTTCCGTAGCTGTTGTACCATAACTAATATAATAATAATAATACACGTTTCAAGTCAAGCAAAATTGTATTTAAGTGGGACTGTACCCCATTTTTAAGTGCTTTATTTTTGCTCTAAATTCGTACCTGTATTCGTACCTTGCTACTCCGTCCCCGAATAACCCGGGTACACGACCCTTCCGGCATTTTGTCTTATTACATTTAACTCGGATGGAATGTTTCAAGTGTCAAGAAGTGCAGGAATGGGAAATCGAAAAAATAAAATCTTTTGCCCATTGAATACCGCTATCTATACTTTATGGAATACAGTTTTTTACGGATTCCAAGATGAATGCGAATATCATTTGAACCGATTCCATTTCGAATACCTTATGAACATCTCGGTGAACAAATAATATTTTTATAAAAGTATGATACATTTTCGCACTTGAAATAAAAGTATAAGCCTATAACAGCAGAAATTTTAAATATCTACAGTTTACTTTCAAAAATAAATTATGAAAATCTCCTAGGGGGTAAAAAATCCAGTGTAAAGCATAATAAGTCACGCAGATCGAGTATTGAAATCTGAATTCGAAACAGAAATATTTGAATGCCAATCCCCATTGCTGCTATTTTATATCTCCTGGAGATTCCAATTTGAATTCGGGTACTCAAAAATTGAATATAATTCAGATTCAATTCCCATCCCTGCAAAAATGTTTGTGCCACTGAAAAGGAGTTTTGCTTCGCTTTAATGTTATTACAATATTAATGCCGTGTGTATTTACACACACTTATTTTTATTTCAGACCTTGTTTCGCAAGTTATTAGTTCGAGATACGTAAAAACATAAATGTTTACATTTTTAAGTTTGTTTTAATATCATTAAATTTTTTAGGCCCAATTTGTTATCATTACAATCACAACTACTTTACTATTTGAATTTTATTATAAAAGTACTTACAAGGTAGCATACATATCATGTCACTAATGCTATCTTACTTGATATGATTAAACTCACCAATTTTCGAATGCAAGTGATTCTTTTGCCTTCATATTGTGGACAATCAATTAACATCCCATGAGTGCACTGAGTAGTTATTACCGGTTTCACACTTTACCTTTCCACTCCATAATGTCAATCATATAATGGTCATTACCTTTTGGAAAAACATCGTTAAAACTATTGACATGTAAGACTCATATTCTTTACTTACAATCTTGCAATTAAGAAATCGTGTGTACGTTTTAAAAAATTATTTTTGCATCCTTGAAATATTTTTTAAAATAAGAAAATCATCACGCTGTAGTATCTAACTTTAACAGAACAACCTCGTTTGTATGTCTAGACCCGAACGTTTATTCTCTGATCGACTTATAATGTCAGAATGGTTCATCACGAAATAACATTTTTCTTCATTGTGCTTTTATTACTTCCAGGACCATCCCATTTAACAATCTTCTCCTCCAACATAGATTTGCAAATTCCTCTGGTGTCTGCAATTGTAAACATTCACCGAACCTGTTTCGTCAGATTGGTGATTGTGGAGAAGAGGCTTATGGTAAACTATTCTCAATTAGTAGTTCCCTTGCAGCTGATTAACGTACCCAACAGGGTAAAATATGAACTCCCTCCTAAAGTTGTGGGGAAACAATTATTTACCGTGTCCCCATCCATAAAATGTTATCTTTCCATCATCCTCACCCAATTTGACGACTTTGATGTATCGAAAGAAATTATTTCGGGAGGCAATGCAAAAAACACGGCAGCATTCACCCCAATCAATATCCGGCAGATTGACTCCAGATTACAGCCACAGTATGTGTTTTTATTTGTTGAAGACATTAGTCCAGTGGCAATTCTCGAGCCATTGTTATCCAGCATAGGAGCTTTGGGGCTTGCAGGGATATTCACGTATAAACGGACAACAACGAAGGATGAGTCAGTGGGTTGTGTAGAGGAGGGTTGGGTGATATGCGTTCATTGCGGCTACAGCAGATTTAACAATCACCAAAGCCTTGAAACTGCTAGTTGGGCTTACCCATTCAATTGCACTGATGACGGAAATGGGAAACATCATTGTCTGGATAGAATGATGGAAACTTACGTTGATGCTACCAACCGCGGCCAAAATATATGCTGGAATTACTACAAAATGGATCGCTACGCACTAACGGAAAGAATTGTGGAATTTATTTTTTCCAATAGAACAGCATTCAAGTCTGGCAATTACTTGTCGCGCTTGGCAGAGTGGCCGTTTGTGACATTGCGGTACGTGGAGGATGCAGACAAATCCCAGCATTCTTATTATTTCTTCCCCATTAAAATGCATGGCGGTGGTCAGAAATTTATCACAGCGGAAGGAGTGCACCAAGTGCATACAAGTTTTGAAACCTTCTTTATTCCCTTCGGATCGGGAGTTTGGTTGGGGATTTTAGGGACGATTTTTATGATTGCGTCCTGCTTCACGACGACTGCAAGTGATGTTAAAGGAGCTTTTCTCTCGTTTCTTCAGACCTGTTTCTGGCTTTACGCAACTTTGGTGGAGCAACATGTTGAAGAGTTGCCTATTTCCGGAGAGAATTTCACAGGCACTCTGAAAAAGGTTGTGGGATTTCTAATGATTTCCTGGCCGCTTGCTGGGATTATTTTTAGCAATGGTTACCGAGGATGTATGAAATCAATGATGCTGGTTGGTTTCCCATATGAAAGCAACTATACTAGTTTGGATGATCTGCGGGAGTTTCAATTATACGTGCCTATACTTTGTGACAAACACTTCAAAGCATTGAAATTTTTCCCGCATTTTAGGGAGGTATCCATGCATAATAACGGACCCGTTCCATCCAGTGTTTTGGCTCAGGCATGGCCCTACATTCAGAGCAATGTCAACATGACCCTACTTCTGAGTTGGCAATTTGAACACGATTTTATTCTGCGGTGTATTGAACAAGCAAGGGAGGAAGAGTTTGAAAAGTGGGAGGAAAAACTAGAAGTAAATCACGAAAGGATTGCTAATCTTCACTATTTCTGCGAGGAGGATTTTCCAAAGATTCTTCACGGGTATTTGAGTTACCCAAAAACTGCGCTGGTCACCACTGAAATCTTGCTCATGACATTTTGGAAGCGGTTGAAATCATATAGAAATGAACGTGGTCGGAATAAAGGCGGGAACACCAACAAAATGTTTGTGCATAATGGAAAGTCATCGGATAATGGAGATGATGCGGTTTTGCGCGGTGGGATAGTCATTAGCAACCAATTGGTAAGGGTAAGGAGGGAATTCAACCTTCCCTTGAAACGAATGAAAGCATTGGTTACGTCGGGGATTTACTTTCGGTGGGACATGGAACAACTGCGGAATTATTATTCTGCTTTGGAGGAAGAGAAAGGAGAAGAACTTATTGGGCACCCAAAACCGCTGTCAATGACAAACTCCGACGTATCTTTAGTTTTCTACGGTCTATTTATTCTATTGGCTTTGGCCGTCGTGATATTTACGGTGGAGATGGTTTCTTCTTTTGTCGGATCAGTTCTTGACAAACTGTAGCGCATGTAATGCCGAAATGTGTGAGCATTATTTGTTAAACATTTCACTCCTTAAAAGAAGTCTGGATAAGAGAGTTTTGTGTACTCCCCTTGATTTTGTGTTGGCCAAAGCTACATATGATTTATTGGATGAGACAAGGCTAACCGCAGGGCTCCCAATACGGCTGCATACGGGTTGCTTTGTATGTAGTTTGAAAAATTCTATGAAACTATTGTAATATGTTGTACGGGAAACAAATTAGAAAACCGTCTACAAAGTACTTTGACAATTGATATATGTTGCCACAATCAGCTTGGAAAATATACTTAAATAATATTACTTAAACATAACTATTTGTCAAGGAAGAGAAATAGATGATATTCCCACTTTGAGAGAAGATAAAAAGTTAGAATTCTCTTCTATGCACTTACCAATCATCATTTTTAAAAAAATTATCTCACAATTAGGCCATAACTTCACAAATCAATACCTTTTCTGTAAAAATGCTAAAATGACGTTTTTATTTTTCCGAGTATGTATTTGAACAGGTCGTCGTTGTCAAAGCAGTGGTAGGTCCATACGATAGAGTCATGGAAAGGGCCAATCACTGAAACTTTGTATCACGAATTATATAATGAATAAAGCCTGAAAGATAGTTGACAGCTACTTACAGACCTCTTCCCACTGGCTTAAGAAAGCAGCAGTCAGCGTGCTGATTAGGGATGCGAGTGTTTCAAATGCCTAATCTACAATGATCATTTAATACATTATATCACGATGTAATCCAATTATGACATCATGATAAAAACAATGACCATGTTATTCGCTGTCTCTATGCATGAAATTTGGGCACGTTGTAGCTTCTAACCTAAATTATTTATTGAAATCCCTACAAGGCCATATTTAATAACACATTTTTTAGTAAATCACTGTAAAGCTGGGTTCGCATAGCCCTAAAATTAGTAGCTGAGGGATTGCGACTTCGATTTTGTAATAAAAGAGCAGGCGCGTCCATATTCTCATAGACAGCGACTTTAATAGAAGTCGCTCGGAAAAAATGCGCAGGTATCCGCAGACCGTGGATATTATCACTCAGCCGAGCGAAGCAACTTTGGTCGCGATTTCTCGTAAAACTAATGTTGACCGTTTTTCCTGAAGTCGCTGGATTGAAACTCGTTCAGTTAACTAACATAGTATAGCTATGTGAATACAAAGCGATTTTCTTCAAAATAATTTATCGCAGTTTGTCAAGCGAGCGACGCATCTTTTTTTATTTTGAAGTCGCGCCACTTAGCGACTCGCGGGTTAAACCCTATGCGAAACCAGCTTAAATCTGGGTTTGGACTTTAGAGTCTCTCGTTTTTGCGGTTTCATTAGATTACTCGCTCAGTTTCATTCAAATTCCACACAAATAGTCCGTTTAAAGAAACGATATCAGAAAAAATTAAATTGCGAATGGAAAATTTAATGGGAGGATTCTCTAGTAAACGTTTTAATGAACTCTAAACGCAAGTTTCGTAGTATATTGTTAAACTGGTTTCGCAGAGCCCTAAAATGAGTCGATTATACAAGTCGCTCGGACAAAAGTCAATGACGAAGATATCAGCAGACCATGGATACTAAGGTGCATAGGTTTTACTCCGCAAGTTGATAATCGTGACTTCCAAATAAAATTAGGTGAGTCGCGATGAATTAGTTTGAAGAAAATCGCTTTGAGTTCGCCTCTGTTGGTTAATGAAACGAGGTTTAAACGACCGACTTCAATAATACACTTCAACCGTTGTGTCCATGTTATAAACATTTTTACTGCATAATGCGCCATTGTTTACTGAGGCTTTCAACGCGTGTTTAGGCTTTTCGCATAGCATGTTGTTCCACGTAATGCAGAGTAAGCTGTAGATTCATATGACGTAAATAGAGTCTCATTCCAGCAGTCGAACAGAAAGGTTCTAAAGAACTCTCACTCTCTTATCTCTTAGGAGATAAGAGATTCTTTCCTATCCCAAGGTGTGCCACCGCATGGAGGCCGCCATGTCCCAAGTGTGATATTCATTTGGCACTGTGTCTCTCCTCGCCTCTCCAACATTCTTTTTCCTAATTCTTCTTTCCAAGTCGGTTTCCTCAAGTTTGACTTCCCCATTCGTCGGAATTGCCCGGATTAACCAGGTCATTAGGTTGACAATTGCTACTTTGGCAAAAAGTGCAAACGTTGGAGGTGAAATTCCGGGCTCTGCTTCAGTTAAGTACTTGTTTTCTTCCTTCATTCGGTAACAATTTTCTCATTGTCGGCGCCTGGTATCAAAGTGCCTAAGGTCTGGTTTTGAGTGTCCTGGGTTCGATTCCCGGTGTGGTTTGAAGTTAGTATTAAAGGTAAGCGGTTTTTTCCCACCAGGTTTTTCCCCTGACCGCTCAGACATATGACCGCCTACACGAGTCTGTTGGATCCTGGGTGCTGTGTTGAAAAGTCTACAAGTAAAAATGTTTTTAGACTTCAAATCCGGGGGAAATTCGTGAAACAGTCGGGTTCTTTTTGGTGAAGCCTACTTCATCCGTAAGGGAGGTCATACGTGGTGGCAGTACCGAGGAGAGGTCAACACGGTCCCGTGCATATCATCTTTGCTGACCTGGAACATCCCATGTGGCTGAACACATCTTTTTTCCCCCTGCCTGTCACTGACATTCCACTACATTGGCGTGCATTTGCATGGAAGTGGTGTTGGTGGCCTACTTTGGACGAAGAGAAGATAGATAGTCGGCTTTGGGTTTTCAAGGGTGGGATTTGACTATTACCAGCAATCCATAGGACGAGGTGAACTACGGAGGGAAATCTAATCTGCATACGTTGAATGTTTCCACGGTCTGATGAGCGTCCTTTATCCCGTACTTCTGTTTCTCTCTCCTCTCACATGTAATCCCTCCTCTCGGTGAATGCAATGTTTGTGTTAAATTTTGGGATCTGAGACTCGTATGTATATTTATATCGTAATATTTACGCATGTATTATGGGTAAGACCCGAGAATACAATAAATTGGCCCCTGGCCTGATTGATTGATTGAAATGACGTAACTATATTATTACACGCATGCTATATGCGCAGATGTTTTCATTCCCGTACCAGTACAAGAGATCAGGTTCGTATTGATTATTAACAACTGATTCTTCTCTGTCGACGAGTTCCACTTTAGACATTCTTGTACCAGACCTGGTAATTGCCCAAATATTCAAGTAATAACGAAAGTATTAACATTTACAGTAATAATTAAGTAATAAATGAAAGTGCTTAAAGCTTGAGAAATGGAAAGCATGAGAACGAATGGAAAAACTCCGACAAATCGTCCCAGATGGCCTCAAATGCAAGTTTTCATTTTTCTATTTTTTACTTCACACATTATTTCAAATCGGTACACAGTTGGTGGCACATAATTTAAATCATCATTATTATTGGAAATTAAAATACTAAAGGATGCCGGTAGGAATGCCTGCCCCAACCATGACAGGAAAATGCTCTGCGGGTAGTCGGGAATCAAATCAGAAGGTCTCCCTGATTACCGAAATACCTTTACTGGAAGTCTCATTCCCGAAACAAATGAAGAAGAGGCGCATTTTGTACTGGAAAAGTTTTCCGTAATAGGGTTCGCTTCGGTGGTTCCCGGGAGGAACATTTTAAAAGACTTCAAAATCGGTCTGCTGGTCAATAAAGTGCTACGGATTGTTGTGACAAAAGCTTGATTCAGTAAATGTTTCCTTGTTTGCTAGAAAAATAAAAATTAAGGTGTCCCTATAATCATGAATCGATTTTGTACTAATCCCACTTAATTAGGAGTAGTAAAAGACAAAATTGTAATGCAAATTCTACTTCATGCGGTAACAGACAATTACCTAGAATTAAATGCTTTCAAATATTTTCAAATCACTGAGCCGAGAAACCGTGTCCAGCAGGCGACGTAGGTGTTTCTTCTACAACATTTGCTTCAGCTTCGTTTTCTACAATAAAAGCACGTCAAATTACAAAATCAAATGGTTTCATTTTTATTTCTATAACATTAATTAATTGTGTCATTAACTATCAATAGGTTCTAACTCTCATTTGGGCCCGTTGTTTTTTTCGTTGGTAGTGTCCTTTTGTTTTCCTTCTGGCATTCCCTGCTGCTCGTCTGCGTGTTGACTTCTCGTTCAGAAAATTCAATTTTTTCCTGAAATCTTCAGAATGACTTTCTCGTTTTTTAAAGCATTCCAAAATTTGAGTTTTGTACAGCATGATCCTCTCGCGGTGGATGCTATGACGAAGTTATGCGTCCTCCATAATAGATTCATTCTAGAATTACAGAATAATTATTTGAAATTATTATTAATACCTATATCAACTATAATGTTAGTAGACTGAGATAAATGATGTTGTGATGACAATTATGTTAAATTGTGTGATGATACTATAGTGTTACATACCATGCCGTTATATTTAGCTGTATATTCTCAATTTAGGTTCTTATAAAATAAAATGATGCAGGAAAACTGAGGAAAAGTTAGGAGGAGTGACTCGGAGATGTTTATTGTATGAAGGTCGGAGCGTGAATACTCCATAGTCACAATAATTGTTATAGCATAAGCTATAATATAATACATTTCATAGGTTAAGTTTGGTTTTAGCATCACAATAACAATAATTATAACAACGAAGGTAGGGCGCGTAACCATAGGGAACCAGGAATCCAAAGATGACTGTCAATATACAGCCATGTGGTGTAGCCAGCGAACCGGGGTATTCGCCTCGCCAGGGAAAGCTAAAATTAATATTATTTTGAATTTTAATGAAGAAAATAATTAATAATGATTACATTGCTAAAATGTGGTAGGTAGTTTTGTTATAATCGATATCAAGTAGTATAGTTTGGTTGTGTTTACTGTGACTTGTCAATTAATAGTAACATTGATTTTTAATAATATTGCAAATTTATAATTAACGCGGGATACCTTGCTCGTATTCAATTTTGGAAACAATAACTAAATCAAGGTCAACAATTTTTTGCCGAGATTTACACAAGTTCTGCTTGAGCTCCGGGAATTATATAACTAAAGTCTACCGACCGAGCTCAGCGCAAAGGTCTTTGCAGGCCTTTTTTTTAAAGTAGTAGTCAACTTCTGGAAATCGATAAAGAATTATTAAAACACAAAACTCTAAAAGCAAATAACGCACTATATAATAGAGCTTAGAGTGGAGTGGCTGTTGTTGTACTCCGAAAAAAATGGTATTCCAAAAAGTATCGAAAATTGGAATTCAATGCGAAAAATATTTAAATCCGAAATCCGAATTTTATTTCATAATTTTCCGATTTCCCAACCCTGCTGTGTATAGTTTTAACTGAACTACTGTGAGTAGAGATTGCTTCGGGAATGAGAGCTCGAGTGTGTGATACAACCACCTTAATTACATATGGAATTCATTTGTGGGGTATGAAAAAAAATATAGTAAAAGTGCGACAAGATTATTATAGAAACTCTAGAATTTTCTACCTCCCAAAATATGAATGTATGCCTTATTTTACATGCATAATCTATTACTAATTTTGCAACTATAAAGTTGCATGTAAAAGTGAGAATAATCGCTATGGGTTATATGCGAGAACATTAAGCTACAATACTATAAACACAAACACACAAAGTTAGATGCTTCCCATTGCCGGAATTAGGGTCAGAACTATTTGCATGCATATGTAACCAGCACACAAAATTAAAAAAAGTACTATATTTCAGCGATAAATAAAAGCGAAAAATTTTTAATCCCTCAATACAAGAAAAATAAGCCGTGCTAATGCAGTGTCTTGGAACAAGAAGGAATAATAGTATGATGTGCAACATAAAGTAACTAAGCATAACTGTAGAGAATCGAAATTATGTATGTAAACTCAAATATGTTATTATAAGGTAAAATGGCTCCATCCACTAAACGTTCACATGGCACGTATTTTGCGTATGAAAATAAAGTTTACAAAATATAAGAGAGTAAAATTTCACAGAAATTGATACCTTACAAGTTACAGTTTGATAACTAATTTTTTAGGCAAAGTCCATTATAATTTCACCAGCACTAGTGAGTATAAAACAAAGTTTCAGCATTATTACCAATCAGTTCAACTTCTGCTCTCATAGCTTTTGTGTATCATCTAAGAGTTTCTGGAATTTCTAGCAAATTTTCAAAATGATTAAAATTGTGAGTACATCACTCAATGGAGGAAATTTTAAGAAATTCAGTTTTCGAAATAATTATTAATATTTTAATTGAGAAAAAATATTTTTATAGGTTCTTGTTCTGACTCTCTGCGCCGCTGTTTTCGCCGGCTATGGTCA
>JAQFXU010005976.1:0-10861 GCA_034693705.1 Spatulosminthurus flaviceps | reverse complement strand
GTTCGTTCAACACTACAAATTGTTCGGACAAAGTGATACACCAGATTATAACCTTCAAAACAGTCCTATGTGTCACTTATATCACAATTAATCGTGTCACTTGTCAATCGACGTAACGGAAAGTCAAAAATAATTTCATGTCATCACGCAATGTATGATTGCAGTGTATGAGTGCAATGCAGCGTGAATTTCAGTGCGCTGCTATTACATGTATTTGTCGGCGGGAGCGCTGGCGGGAGCGTGCGGGAGCTATGGCGGAGGCGTGCGGGAGCGTTGGTGGGAGCGCTCCCACATGCGGGAGCGTGCGGGAGCTTTTTTGAGTCTGGCCGGGTAACTAGAACTCAGCCTAACATCACCTTTCACATAGAGTAAATAACTATACAACAGAAGGACCATATGGAATGCACCTGCGGCTACAACCTTTTCGGATAAGAGGAGATCCTAATTACTGTGTCCATGTCCATGGGTCCACTGCGGACGATTATGAAAGCATTTTTAGTGTTCTCTAACTAAATTTTCAATTGTAAAATAAGCTTATACTTACAATTTCTAGCTTTATGAGTTACTAAAGGGAGAACAGTCAATATTTGTACTGATTTAGGAATAAATCGTTAATAAAGTCTTAAAATATCTGTAACTCAGGTTTGCATCAGTGTTTATTTCTTTTGATGTGCAGAACTAAACATTGAAAACTAACAAATGCAGAAGAGGTATAGAATTCGATGTATTTAAAACATAAATGAAACTTAATGGCTAATGAATGTAAACCGCAGCGCAGGCAACGTTTTCCGGAATCGCAAGCATCTTCTGTAAACAGTATATGTATATGCATTTAATTTCTTCAAAGCCGGTCTGTTTTGATCGCATCCTCGAAATATGGTTTGTGTTTGCATTCTTGCCAAATGCCATGGAAGCGTTATGGTTCCAATGTCGTCATCCATTGAGTGCATTGAATATTGCCTTGAAAAATGTTTTGGACGTAGAATCACAAGTAAACAAATGTTAGCGTCACCCTTAGTTTGGATTGATTTTTGTGACGAATTTTTTTATTCATAGTCACGACATTTTGCTGTGACATTGACGTGTAAATTCACGCTTAGGAATTATAAAAAAAAGTATTAAGTCGTTTTTAAATGCCCTGTAATGGAATTTGCAATATAGACTTTCTTATTAAGTTGGTAAAATACTGAAATAAAATTAAAAATAGGGACATTGAACAGTCAAAAAAGAGTTTTTGTACAAGAACGCAAGAAGTTGTAAGGATCAATTATTATTGCTACTTTGCTACGAAATACCCACTATGCGCGTTCAACCTTATTTTGCAGTTTTTATAAGAAAGTTCACATTTTAACTGTTACGTTTAAATATAGTTAAAAATGAAGGTTTAATTATTTTTTTATAGCGAGAAAGGGCGAATCACGTAGAAATGGCGTACGAAAGTTTTTTCAGGGTTGGTTGAAATCCATTAAAAATTTTGTATCCTTAGGTAAATGGTTAACACCAAAAGTTTGGTCGTCAGCAGTTATCCATATGTAGTGCGAAATCTTTGTGTATCACAAATTGTGATATGTATTATATGATAAATACACCAAAGTGGATGTAAAACCCAAATGATAATTTTCAAGGGAAAGAAACATTCATAAGTTTTGCTTAGTTCAATAAAAAAATAACCATGGGTCAGGGGTTACATCAGGCATATAGGCTCATTAGGCTGATATGAAACTTTAAAATCTAAAAAAAGAATTTTGATATTTTGTGGGCCCATGTTGAATCAGCAGGTTTGCCTGTTATGCTTCAATAGTTTGGGATGCCCGTTGAAGGATTTTCCACAGGGTGCTCACTCATACCATATGTATAATGAACTCCTACTACTTCTTAATTTTGAAAAATACAGTCAAAAGTTGGAATTTGATTCCAATAAGTTGCGAAAGAATGACAATAATTCACGGCAATACAATGCTAACTTGAAGGGTGTTAAATAACTTGGGGGTATTGCATTGCCCCAAAATCTCTGCATACTATCCTACTCATATGTTTTTCAAGGCATGTAAGTAACTTGTGCTTAAATACTTACCAAGCGCTACTCAATTAAACACCTGCCATTCGCCATACCGATAAAGTAAAATTTAAAAGATTCGAGGTCAAACATTATACGCAACTAAAATGCCTTCTCCTGCCCCTCCAAATTTCACGTTACTCGCAGACTCGTACTTGTTTCTTTTCAACATCGAACCTATGATTTACGACGCAGAAGTATAGCAGGACTATTAATAATCTTTCTGCAGAAAATATTGCTATTTAAACGAAGAGTAAAAATAATTTGACAATCTTTTGTCCCTAATCACACGCCCTACTTCTCATCCTGAACCATTTTCATCCTTTGATCACCGAGCTTCAATGATATCTTTCTGAAAATTACAAAAATCCACAATTTCCATTATGATTACGAGTTCATCAATATTGCCCGAATTCTTTCACATCCACATATAGTGCATACAAGCAACCCTCATAAAATCCCCCACAAATTATGAAATAAAAATCCACATCTGCGAGCTTTTTATTAAACCGATCCTCTTTTGCCCAAATTAAAAACGCAGCTTGAAAGGCGTTCTTGTAAAATTCCAGATCATCCGGAATTCCGGAATAAAAACAAACTCAATTAACCCGCGGAAAAAACCATTCTACTCTTACAAACGCCAGCCCAGAAGAGTATAAAATCATTGAGCAATTGCAAAGGGGGTGAGTGAAAAGCTCGCAATCTGAGAGCCATGCCATCAATGCCATTACCGAAGAGATCCGATCCTATACAGAGTCTCGTGCTGACAATGAGTACAGTCTCGGGGCGCCGGCGGAGCTGAAGCAGGAGAAATTCATAAAAGTTCAATTCGCGCCAAAACTTCCCCATCAAGAAAAATTGCCGAGATATATTTTTACACGTGGGAACACTATACAATAACGTAACTTGTCCATACTCTTGGAATATTTATGAAAGTTATTTTAATTATGTAACGAGAAATGTAAGATAATCTCTTGGAAATTAATTGAAAGGAATAAATGCAATTTGTAAGTCTATTTACAGGTCAAATTGCAAAATTGCAAATATAAATTCCATGAGCCGAGTTTTTTAGAGGCTCTTTATATATAGGTATACTATGCGCCTGCATGGTATAAAAAAGCATTTAGCACTATACATAGGGATATAGCGTTATATAGGAGAGAGACCATCGTGGAAAAGGAAAAGGGATGAGCAAGCATAGAAGCAATGTGGAAACGTTGAATGAGGGTAGTGCTTTAGGTCTGATAGGGAGGCAGCATGCTCAGTGTGAAATGGAGGAACGTGCACGCGTTTACCACAGCGTTGGACTTGCACGAAGGAAAACGGCATCTCTGTCGGCAAACTCAAATTTTCCCAACAGGAGTCACATTGGATTTCAATGAGATTCAGTGGAGCTGTAAGAGTGGAGATGATAGGGAGTGAGGTTTATATGTATAAAGTAGATCGTCCCTAAAACTATGTACATGCTATAGATTCAAAAGGGAATACACACTAATCAACGTGCAGTGCACATTGGAGTATTGGATATATAATTTTGTGAACGTCGGTGTGTGTGTGTTATAGAATTTGTAGAAAGTGTAGTGTATAGTTACACAAAATGTGAATATACATATGCAGAGACACTGAGTTACACTTCTTGTACGTGTGCTGCATATGCCTTGAGTTTAATACCTTTTATTCGTAAAGAGACAGTCTTGTCGTGATCGGTGCAGGCAGTTCTAAAAGTCTCAAGTAGCCTATCATTTTTGCATTTAAAAAAGCAGCAGCTTTTCTATCTAAAGTCAGGAAGAAAACATAAATTGAACTGGCTTAACAAATACGGCATACCAGATTATCTCATTTCTTTTTTCAGCTTGTTTGACTCTTATTGATAATTTCATTATAATCTTCAGGCCTGTAGCATTAGGAAAGGAGAAGAGGATGGAAACACAAGAAAATTCTTGGAGTGGTGGTGCGGGTGACCCAAGACCATCTGGTGGGTCTACAGCTCCGTCTCTACAGTTTTCACGTCTTAATGTCAATGCCGCCGAATTTGTGCCTTCGTTTATGCCAAAAGCTCCTGCGGATTCAGCACCAGGTCCCGAAGAGTCAGAGGGTTCACCCACATCTGGTAAATTGGATTTTTGTTTAGTTTTGTTGGACTGTTACGTGGATAGATTTACATTTTTTCGTGTGAAATTCTTGTAATTTGACTATGGTCAGGCCAGGAGGTCATTTAAATTTAATAGTGCAGATTTAAATGAGTAAGTTTGGATTGGAAAGAAGGGAGTTTTTTTGCGTATGAGGTGCTAGAGGATATGAAAATAACTACATGAGGGAAGAGATGACAGTCGGCTTTGCAGCAGCCGCATGATAATTTTGCGCTAGCCCCATGTTTGCATTTAGTCAGTAGTCAGTACTTGTAGTGGAGTGTAACAATACTGTAATACAAAGTGCGGTGTCGGCATTGATTCCAGAGATTTCTTCTTGGAGATCAGTTAGTTTTGCGGTTGATCAATTTTTGGGTATTGTAAGTTAGTTTTTTTGGTTGGGATTTTAAAATCTTTAATTTTAGGCTCGTGGACATGTTTGTGACGTAGAAACTTGTGGAAGTTCAACGCTCTTAGTGAAATATTGAATTTCAGATATTTGAATTAAGAATCATTGAGTGAACCAAATATATCTTTCTCTGATAATTTCATGTTAATCTTTCGAGTATTTGATTGATATCAGCCGGAAGACGTAGTATGATTACATGAGAGAACATCCAGGTCACAGTCTTGAATTCAGTTTGATCTGGAAGTTATCTTGTTGTAATTTGTGCCACTAAAATTTTATTATACTGAAGTGATCATTCCGTATTGTTTCGGAGTTAGTTTCGTTACGATAAAGGGAACAAAATGTGACCATAGTGCATTGTCCAAGACTTGTGAAATATTTAAAATGTATGTTTTTTCCATTTTTGCAGAGCGATTACAAATGGATGTGGACGAAAATTCGGAAGTCCCATTATCTCAACAGACGGAAGTGGCCGACAGTTGGGAAGATGCAGCAGATGGAGAGGCAAGCACTCCTGATGGAGATTTAATAGAAGACGATGCTGACGGAGAAGAGACACTTGTACGAGCAAAGAAAAAACCAGTCACGAAGGAAGAGACTAAAAGCAAAAAGGAACACGTAAACGTCGTTTTTATTGGTCATGTTGGTAAGGGCAAAAATTATATTGAATAGATTCTGGTTTATATTTAAAATATTACAGTTAAGTTTCAGTTCGACAGTGAATCAAATTTATGTTTTTGCAGATGCGGGTAAATCAACCATAGGAGGACAAATAATGTACTTGACTGGAATGGTAGACAAAAGGACGTTAGAAAAATATGAACGGGAAGCCAAAGAGAAGAATAGAGAAACTTGGTATTTATCATGGGCCTTGGACACTAATTTAGAAGAAAGAGAAAAGGGAAAGACTGTCGAAGTTGGAAGAGCGTATTTCGAAACAGACATAAAGCATTTCTCCATTCTAGATGCCCCTGGACACAAGAGTTTCGTGCCTAACATGATCAGCGGAGCTGCACAAGCCGATTTAGCAGTTTTGGTAAGGAATATTATTTTTAGACTCCCTGATATTCAGTAACATTTTGAAATATAGTAATAAATTTCAATGTGGTAAATCGCCTTGCAGGTGATTTCCGCCCGGAAAGGTGAATTTGAGACAGGATTTGAAAAGGGAGGTCAAACTCGGGAGCATGCAATGTTAGTAAAGACGGCAGGTATCAAGTATCTTGTGGTGCTTATCAATAAAATGGATGATCCTACGGTGGAGTGGTCCGAGGAGAGATACAACGAGTGTAAGGATAAGCTTCTGCCTTACCTTAAGAAATTAGGTTTCAATCCGGCCAAGGATGTGACTTTTATGCCCTGCTCGGGTCTTGTGGGAACTGGCCTTAGGGATCCCGTCGACCCTGAACTTTGCCCGTGGTACACGTAAGTATCCTATACAATACAATACAATCGTTAGCTTGAATTTTAGTAGGAAAAATAAAGTGGACTATTTCCTCGCTTTATTGAATGATGAACTTAAACTCAATACTTATGTAATAAGATGTAGTTGTAGCTTGAGTGCAATATAAGGTCAAAACTATTGGGACCTTGATTTTAAAATTATTCCAGAGGAAAACCATTCATCCCTTTCATCGACTCTCTACCTAGTTGGTCGCGCAATGCAGATGGTCCATTTATTTTACCCGTGGTAGATAAATATAAGGATATGGGGACGGTTGTGATGGGTAAAGTTGAATCAGGCCAGGCCCGGAAAGGTCAGTCACTCATTCTGATGCCTAATAAGACACCTGTTGTCGTGGACCAACTGTGGTCCGATGAAGAAGAAGTCACTATCGTAGGACCTTGTGAAAATGTAAAAATCAAACTAAAGGGAATCGAAGAAGAAGATGTATCACCAGGCTTTGTGCTATGTGACCCTAACAGCCCCTGTAAAATGGGAAGAATTTTCGATGCTCAAGTAAGCATAACCGTGTGATGAATAAGATGACAGTGTTGGTCATATTGTTGTGTTAAGTAGATAAATGTGCGGCACGTGTTAATTGCTTTTGCGTTGGTTTTAATGACCTGTGTATATTTTCAGGTTGCGATAATTGAACATAAAAGTATAATATGTCCTGGGTACTCGGCGGTTATGCATATTAATTGTGGATCAGAAGAAGTTGTCGTAAAAGTGAGTCTTTTCTACACAAATTGAAATTTTGTTACTGAAGTACCACCGAAGGAAATCCTTATCTCATATTATGAAGTTCAGGTTCTTAAAAGTAAAATCTCTTTTTTTCAGGCCTTACTTTGCTTAGTTGATAAAAAGTCTGGAGAAAAATCTAAGACACGACCAAGGTATGTAAAACAGGACCAAGTGGCCATCATGAGATTAGAATGTTCAGGTGTAGTCTGCATGGAGCCATTTAAAGAATTTCCCCAAATGGGTCGTTTTACACTCCGAGACGAAGGTGAGACTTCATTTTCATTTCAGCAATTGAATTTTCAGTTATGATATAGCTAATTTTTGCTTGAGAGGGGAAGTTTAATAATTAAATTCTTTACATTGTTGCAGGCAAAACTGTGGCTTTCGGAAAGGTCCTCAAAGTGATAGAATAAAATTTGTAAAAAAGGAATTTAAACCAAGAGAATCATAAATACATTCGAGATGGAATCAGGATCATCGAACGTGTATCTACTACCTCCAGCTTCAAAGAAACGTATTGATTTGTTTGAATTAGGCAACTAATCGAATTGGATATATTGACATTGAATTTAGATACTTACAAACCATCTAAGTTTGCTCATTCGTATAGGTAATAGTGTAAACTGATTATAGCTTTATCTAGGCGAAAGCTCAGCAATCAATTTATTCCCGTGCAAAAAAATAGCCTTAACTTCTTATTTGTATTTTGTCATAATTTGCTAACAATATCAGCTTTCTACCTTTTTTACTTGAAACGTATGCTGCATACGGCTTTCTCACAATTAATAGCTAGTTGTGTATTCCCTGATTCTAAAGTGTCTTTTTTAAAAATTGTGTACATCCACATGCTAAGGACCTCCGTGAAACACTTGTTGAAAATAAGATTTAGCCGTGATATTTAAGTATTTCCTACTTTATAAGTAGAGGCATTTTCACGATCACAACTCCCACATTTGAAGAATCAATAGGAATATACTGCAGTGTTTTTTCACATTCTTTATTTTTTAAAGTCTCTAGTTTGTCAACAGGGGAATGACGAATGACTTCTAAATTTCCTGTTTTAAAGACAGTTCATTTATACTCTAAATAATACATTGTGAATGTTGAGTGAATACTAATGCTTTAAGCTGCTTGTTTCAAAATGAAAGGAAACCTGTGAAATTCGTAGATTTTTAGCAAATTGTTGTGTAGATTATGGAAGCTGGAAATTATTTTTCATCAAATATTGCTGTTAATACAGACTATGAACTCAAAAGTTTATGAGTACTTATGGTAGATACGTTAATACGTTTGTACAAGATGTTCAAGATTGTCAGTCCAACCTGACTCTAAAAACCCAAATCGAAATATTACTATGGGCTCCCCTCCTGACTGTTATTACTACTTGTTATGTTATTGCTATCCAATTGTAAACAGTAGCTGCAAAGAAATGTTAAGATTATCAATACTATAGCATTAGACAAGGAGGTGGTCTTGATGAATCAAAAGTAATTAGGTTAGTGCATATATATGTACATTATATTATTTTCTTCATAGTTTGTACGGCCGTGCTGAATTTTTTGTCAGAGTTTACAAGTTGATCCACTTGATTAAGTTTAAGGTGAGAATTTAAGATAATAATACATATTGTAATAATAATAATTATTGTAATGTATAGTAATACTATTCAAACATAAAGAATATATGGTTAGTCACTAGTAATCTCCTTCCACTTCGCGGATTCAGTTAAAGCTCATGAGTGCTTTTAAGTTTATTTGGTGACAGAATTATTATAACTTGCAATTTGATAAACTAGATGTATACATATACACAAAACAAATATTTATAATAATAATAATATTATTACTATTAATTGCAGAATCGACACTGGGAAAGAATTGTATAAAATGCTAGTGCATAGGCATATTGTAATTTAACAGAATAGAATAGTCCTACCTTACGAAATGCGTCGAAAGAATGCATCATAGCTTATTACTTTTATCAAATAATGCATTATTACCTATTAGGTCAGATTATGTAGGTTTTATTCATTTTGAGAATGAGTTAATGATAACTTTAAATTCGTCATCGTATTTTAAATTCGTCATCGTATTTCTATTCTTGCGCCTCACTATTCGACGCGCACAAAAATGGAGCTTCCAGAAATTGAGCAAAAACATTACTGTTATGTCGTGCTAATCCCAGTTTAACGTTAATTCTGTGTATTTCTAGTAGAAAGTTACAAACAACCGAAGAGAAGCTATTAGCATCTCAATCTATTCATACGGATAATTGATTTCACAATAAAATTAAGTATGCAGTTATCATTAGAATTCAATGTAATCCTCATTAGTTGCTGTAATTTATACTGGCTGTTAATAACCTGTGCCCAGCAGTTGTATTAACCAAGTTAACGATACTCCAGTCAACAGCCCTATTGTTGACACAAGTATTTACCGTGACGGCAATCTCACTCTGATTAATGGGTTCTCAATTTTCAGCTCAATGTAGGGGAGAAAACCATTATCGGCTGATTCCATTGAATGCATCATTAGTAATTTTTACGTAAATCACAAGAGTCCTGTAAGGGACCTAAACAACCACCCGTTTACTAGTTATTCCAGACACTTAAATATTTTGTTAACAATAATTTCAGTCGGTTCTCTAGGTGCTAATTCTGCACTATGCACGTCACTTTTCTACATTGTGTACAAAACCCATCCTCATTCATTTGTTTCGCTAAGGTCAATGTATTCCAATTTGTTTCATAGTAATGCAATTTTCTAAAATTTATTTTTCTGTCATTTACCATCTCCATATTTCGGTCTGATTCTCGACTCCCAACCCCCACGATTTTTTCTTGCAATCTTAATAGTTACGCGGTTAAGCAAATGCTGTCCGAATATCCTATCAAACAAACTACGAGGACGAATTATAAAACATCAGTTATATTCAGACGCAGACCTGTATTAATAGCCCCTCACAAGAACACAGTAAATTCCTACTAATACACACACTTTTATGATATGATTGCAAATTATTAGATTCTACCTCTTATATATGCGAAATCCGGTGTGAACTATTTGCGTATGTTGTAAATTTTTACCAACTCCAAAATTAATTAGGTAGGTTAACGTATGTAACCTGTATCGAACTGTAAGCAGGTTAAACGAAACGCACGGTTTACAAGGGCAGAATAAAAGAAAATACAAAACCGCATTCTGTATTTTACTGGTATTTATTTGGTTTAGCGGCTCGGCATCAATGCATATATTGTTATTGATATAAATATCTTTTTAAAACAAACTACATTGTACTGTTGCAGTTTCTTTGTTGCTTTAGATACTTACTTACATGTTCTTCTACTGCATAACGCCTGTATCTGCGATCAGCATTTATTTTGTTTACACGCAGATGGGGACAGCTTGTTTTCAAGCAAAAACAAGTTGAGGCAAAAAGCAGTACGAGAATGCGATTATTATTTCGAAAATATCCGGTTTCAAAATAGCAACTAATAAATAAAATAACAAAATAACCTTTGAGACAAGATAAAAAGACTTAGAAGAAATAAAAAAAATTGACATTTTTATTATTTCTTTGCAATTATTCTAAAAATTTTCACTTCAAAATCACTTTTTGCAAAGCGCGGGATTTAGCCAAAACATAAAAGTACCCCTTAAGGCTACTTGCCCTTGAGGTCCATTCACGAAATTTTGTAAGGGAGTTCACAATTACTTAAACGATTTTGCTTTTAAAAATTTCAAAAATCGCAAGCGGGGAACACCTTTAAAAAAATACTTAATGCTATTTAAACGGTGACCATGTAGCAACGAAAGGCCTGAATTTGTTGAAAACATTGAATCACTCCCAAAGTATGGGGACTTGAAGGCCACAAAAATTTGGGTGAATGTAGTTTTTCCCTGCATCGACTTTAAGCCTTGGTCTTTGAAATACAACTAAGGGTTCGAAAGTTATTTGAAAATCATGTTTTTGGAGGTTGTAGCAAACGCTAATACTAGCTTGCTTTTTTACGAAGATGCGTTTTTTTATGACTGGCAAGCTTTAGAATTTACAACTTTTGAAAATTCGCTTGCTTAAAA
>JAQFXU010005975.1:0-10862 GCA_034693705.1 Spatulosminthurus flaviceps | reverse complement strand
CTTGTAGTCCCGTCCCGTCATCCCTTGTTTTACTGACTTGTAGTCCCGTCCCGTCATCCCTTGTTTTACTGACTTGTAGTCCCGTCCCGTCATCCCTTGTTTTACTGACTTGTCCCGTCATCCCGCCACCGTGTTTTACTGACTTGTCCCATCATCCCGTGTTTTACTGACTTGTCCCATCATCCCGTGTTTTACTGACTTGTCCCATCATCCGGTCATCCCGGGTTTTACTGACTTGTCCCGTCATCCCGTGTTTTACTGAGACCCGGTTTATTTTGACTGTAATCGAATTTGATGTTCGAAAGTTAATTTTATATTCTGATGTTTATGTCTTGTGTATGTTTAGGTATGAAAGAAGATGGTACTACTTATGTGTGTGCATTTTGTCATGCCTCACTTGAAGCTCAGTGGAAAAATTATGAGCGCCAACGTAGTGATATTCATCCCCTGAACAGAAAATATAACCTCTACAAATTCATTTGTGCTGTTTGTGGGGTTGAAACATATCGGAAGCGCGTCAGGACTTTACCTTTTCAAGTAAATATTATGCTTAAATTCTGCTATCCTCCAAATCCTCCTATTTTTATGAACGGAATAATTAATAAATGAATGAACAGAGTTGGTGGAACTGTTTCTGCGATGTGATGCATGCCTTACTATCCGCTCCCAAGTATTCCCGTGATTCTTAGCTTTGGGAGTATCAAGCAATTGTTGATTTTTGCAGGAGTTTCCTTTTCTTGCAAATGAAAGACCTGCTGGTAGTTTGACCCTTGGAAATAATCCATTAGCAGTAGCATGTCTCGACTGCTCAGAAACTCTTTGGGCTCAAAGTGCTGAATATGACCGGTGGGGTCTTCCGATCCACAAACGAAGGTTTAATTGGCTTGCTCGTCCGCCCCCAGATCCGGATTCTCCGGAAGCTACCGTTGCCCGTCTTCCATCAGGCGAAACTCAGGTAAATTGCAGACCTCATAACTCATTCTTTTTTTCTTGTAAACCCTCATTTTATGGTTTTATTATAAATTATTTTGGAGGCATCGTTTGTCACAGGTACATAATTATTCACAGTGCAGTGTAATGAATGCATGTTCGCGTACATTAATATTCGGTGATTTAAAATTCTATGGCCAGCTTCCTCGGTGCCCGCCGACAGAACCCCGTATAAAACCAACAGCGGTACCTGTATATGAATCTTTGGCAAAACACAAAGTTCGGAATAGTAAAAGCGAATTGAGTACTGATAATGAGTCAAGTATCCTGGCCAGGAAAACTTCCCTGACATCACAAACTAATGCGTCATTGGAAGCTGTTGATGTTTACTCACAGCCACAAGTAGCGGCGATCGCACCGTTGTCTGCTCATTGCACAACATTGTCATTCCACAACAAGGTTGTTTTATAGTTTATTTTTATCCCATCGTAAGTCATGTGACAATCTCATTTATGTATCCTTAAAGTTGACCTACAAGCAAATCGTGGGTTTGTGTTAAATGTCTGCACATGTAGACGACGTAAACGCTGATTAAAATGTGTTAAAGCACGATCTAATTAAAGTTAAATGTACCTTGTAAATAAACATAAGTTTATAAATATACCAAAGTTTGCTTCGCCACAAACAGTACCAGTAAATGTATTTAGATTTACTAATGACAATGTCAAGGCCAGCAAGCGGTAATAGTAAAGCTCGTGGAAATTTATTTGCTGCGTTTACAAGCGTAATGTATTAATACATTTCATAAAAAAAGTTATGTGTTGAGAAGTCTATATGTAATTCAGTTCATGACTCAAATTATTCCTGCTCTTTTGTGTCTCCGTTATGCAATTTAATAGTTTTATATTATGACTTTATTAATGTGTAATTAGACTCCACAGTCACAGTAAGATGTGGTATGTAGACTGTTCGGGACCATTTGTGCAATACTACAATGATTTATAATTTCTTAGGAAACATTTTCGGTCGCTCCAAATTTAACGTCGGCTCAATTTCCTAAGTATGACTCTGTTTCGCCGCCTTGTGTCCAGTCTACTCACAATCAGTTAGGTCATCCGCTTTTTCCTAGGTCGCTTATGTTCTCACATTCATCGTATGGTCCGTTTTCGTGGGCACCAAGACAGGATTTAATTGGAGAACACTATACATATGGCGGAGTGGATGGCTTAAAGCCTTCATCAAATTCTATCTGGGCACGGATACCACCCCCATCTGCTAATTTGATGCGTAATCAGAGTTATCTGCCGTCGACTTTTCCCAATCGAAAGTATGCTGTCTCTTAGATAATTTATTTTAATTGAAAGTTGTGCTTAAAATCTATGCAACAATAACTTGAAGGTAGCACAAGTATCAATAATAATTTTGTAATAATATTTTAGCTACGGCGTTAATAATGGTTACTATAATTTCTCGCGGTCGTTCTACCTGCCTAGCCCGGTATCTAACATCTCGAGTATATCTACAGCTGCAAATGTTAGTAAATACACATATTATAAATACACAATTCCAAGTATTATTAGAGATCTCAACAAAATTGATCAAGTAGAATGGGATAAACTAAATGAATAAACAACCATGTCTGCAATCTTCAACTACTTCTTGAACAAACTTAACTTGTTCATTGCCAAGTCATATTGATTTTTTTTAAACATTATGCAAATGGCGTTGTAATTGTGTATTCTTTAAATGACAATAAACCCACTAATAATAATTACTTGCCACCTTTCTCTGTGCAGAACTCTGTATGGTCCACATCTCCTCTTCAGCAAGCATTGCCAACGCCGAAATCAACAAATCATCACAATAGTGCTTTTAACTCCAGGCATTCTGTTTCAAGTGCGTTCGATCCGGAAGTAAGTCCACCTATTAGAAGAGAGTCAACCAGTGACATAGCATCGTTAATTCATTTGCCGCAGGATTCAGTGGTGAAGAAATCTTCACTAAAAACCTTGACATATTCAAAACCTATGGCAGAAACATCCAGTCGTGTAATAATTCCAAAGAAGCCTAATATTGCATCATCCGTCCTGAAAGAGGTTAATTTTAAATCTTCAACGAACATTAGTAGAGGTGACACTTTGCCAATAAATTTCAAGCCAAAGTCAAATGCTATCCGAAACCACATGAATGAGAAAAAAATTATGAATTCAATTCCCCGCAAGGGATCTCCCAGTATGTTTTACATTCCTAATTCCTCAGCTTCCGCGCACATCAACATACCCGAAGATGCAATGCAAAGAAAGTGGCAGTGGCAGTGGCAGTCATCTGACAATAAAAACAGTGCACCGAAGAATTTATCTGAATCTGAACCCATGGATTGCACCATCACTAGCCCAGAATCTGTATCTGGATCTCAGCCTCTCTTCAGTCCAGCAATTGATGTTACCAGAGAAAGTGCCCAAAGTCCTGTAAATGCCTCGGACACCGTTATGGATTTATCAGTGCCAGCAGGATATAATTATTCTGATGTTAGCAACAGCAGTTCTTGTGGGTCAGCGAAAAATAATTTGGTGATAGCGTATCTATGCCAGAGCGAATCAATTACACCGTCGTCAGAAGGCAGGCAATTAAAGTCTCCCAAAAATAGTTCTAATAAATCAGTAGATAATCAACTGGAACAAGTCCCAGTATCGCCAGACCCTATGTCTGGAAGGCGATCAGTCATATTAACTGCGACGAAATCGAAAATTGATCAAGCGGGCAGTGATCAGTTGATACAAATGGACAGTACCATTGTTTCTAATGAGAAAACACCTAATGAGAGTGCATCAAGCCCTTCCATTTGGAATGATCATTCGGAAATGGGTGGCGGTAGTCATGTCCGTTTGAACTTCCGTGAAGTTTTTCAAAACCATCAAATTTGCCCGGTTGATTGTGGGTGGGAAAAATCTAAAGTGTTAGAAACTGTCGACAATAGCTCCAAAGATGAAGCTTTGGCTAGCGACTTATCATCGGATGAGAAATGTTTGCATGGGGAAGCTGTAGAAGAATATGTTAGAGAAGTAATTTCAGAGCTAAGAACAGAGCGAAGGCTGGCTAAAAAGGTAAAGCAAAAAATGGAAGAAGAGCAGGAGGACTTCCTTAGTACCCTCGGATTGGTAAAATTACGGAAAAAACCAGGTTAGTTCACATTTAGCCATCACCTAACATGCCAGGTTTGAATTGTTAAAAATAAGCATCATCTTCACACGCTTTGTGTCTGTCATTCAGTTAAAATTGGCTGTATTGCAGATAATGAACTTTTAATCAAACGCTCCAACCATTGCACACTCCCTCCCTTGAAATTACGACCACCAACGCCGTCCGAAACAAAGCTCGGAGAAGATTTCGAAAATCAACTTTCGCACATCGCCTTTGATGATCTATCCCTCAAAAAATGTGACGTGAGCGAAAACGAGGTGGCTCAACTTGATCTTAAACCTTCAACAAAAACGGAAAATTACAGTGCGTATTTTTGTCGAATATCTGCTTTGTGTCTTCTTGCGTTGAATACATAAATACAATTGTCGAAATTACTTGATATTATTGAATGTAAATTAATGTCCCTAAGTAAGTAGTATCTTCCCAATGTTTTCTGCAGACAGAAAAATACGGTGGAGAATCATGTTAATGGAAAGAATGATGAGGGAGAAGAAAGGAGCTAAGCATTGTGGAGCTAGGAAGCTTTGTAATTCGGACCTTGCGTCTTCCAAATTCTATTTGCCGGTCACAGTTCCCGGTTACAACACGAACTTGTTTGGAAGTTTGTCTGTCACGGTACCAACATTCGCTAACAAATCTACCGCCAGGACCGAATCGGCCGGTTCTTCCGACCTTTTCAGAATTGCTGAGGTTTGCCATGATTTTTCTGCAAAAGAGAAAACTGTTACGGCCGAAACGATCACGGTTTCTTCCACATGTGACATGCAGCCTGTTATTTCTTACCCCAAGTATATTCATAGCGATGCCGTGCACACTTTTGTTTTAGCCAATGGTAATTATTTGCTTTTTAGTCTGCATTTTTCACTTGTTTTTCCTAATTAAAATGACTTTCTTGGTGTTTCCGGACAGGATCTACTGTGGAAAAAGCTGATTTCAGCTTTCCTAACATTCCCTCTCTCAGTTTCGGTCCTTCCTCTATTCGTTTTGGATGTCCCGATACCGGTTCAAAGTCGTTGGTAAATAAAGCTGCCGATCATAACGCTAATGTACAAACCAGATCTAATAAAAACTCTGGTGAAGATTCAAGAATACTGAAAGTTCCTTTGAGCGTTGATGCTGACTCATTAAAATCAGCTGGCGAAGAAGGAGATGGAAAAGATGTTAAAAATGAAACCCCCAGTCCTAGTAAAGCGCAGTCGATTATCGACCAAATTATCGATTTGGACGCATTAAACTGTGAAAGTGAGACTCTAACCTTCGCTTCTTCATTTTAATTGTTTAGCTGTTTCAAAATTGTTCGCGTTATTGTGATCACGCAGTTTTGTATTGTAAGGGGTTTATGAACAATTTAAAAATTTGTAATTCACAGATTTTGTCAACCAAATTAACAACGTGTTCAATTCCGTTCTTCCCTCAAATTCTACCAAGGATGATGGTCAAACGGTTCCGGAAGCGGAGTGGGAAAAGCTTGGAAAATACCTCAAGTGTAGACAAATTCAAGTCAAAGCTGTTGAAGATAATCTGAAAAAAATAAGAGAAGCAATTATTTAATCAACTCAGGGCATGAACTAATAATGCTCATTAAAGTAAATACGCGTACTCTTAAAAATATTTTTTAGTTACTGTTAGTTGATTTATTTGTCGTAATCCATGGCTGGAGTATCGAATTCCATTTCTGTTTTTGAGTATTATTCGAAAAAGTATTAGAATTTATAATTAAGAAACTTTGTTGGTAGCAGTATTATTAACGGAATCGGATTCAATTAAAATAATTACACTTCGATCGGAATTCGAATTTCTAGCTATTGTATTATCCGATTTCAAAGTATTAATTTGCTGTCCTCTAGTCTGAACACAAACGGGTGCAAGTGCAAAACCTATAACCACAAAGTCATGGCTTTCATATCTGCGTATAAGTATATGCTAATGAGATAAGTTAACGTCTAAGTCTACACTATATAGCTACTACAGGGTTTATCCTAGTACTGAACGGCAATATGTAAGTATACAAACCAAGTACTGCATGTATGGTTTGATTTCGGAATTTTCTTTTCTGGATTTTTGTAAATCTAATATCAAAGTTAGTGTGTTGTTTTTACTGAAAATTATTGTCGAAACTTAAAATTCTGTGGATCTTTTTATCTAATGTGTTATCTAGGCTGTTATTCTGTAGCGTCCATACTTGACGGGATTGTGAAACTATTTATTTTGGTAACGCAGGAAGTAACGATGCTGGATGGGGTTTTTAAAATGAAAAAATGTTCCTGGTTATTAAATATTTTAGCGATGCAGTAGATGGCTCAACATTTGTACGTAATAATATTTCATTTGCCATCTACTTCATTGCCAAATGTTACGGTTAAGGCACATGAGAATGTAAGCTAATCTTAAGTGTCTTTCGCTCACGCTTACTTAGACACACTCAAATCTCTTTAAAACTAGCGTGCACACACATGGGACTTATTTCCTTCTTGAAGTACATACATGTAGTAGCCGTACTCACAGTGTTTTTAGCCTTTAATTTTGGTACGAAAAACCTCATAATAGTATTATTTTTGCGGATTATTATTATTGATATGTTTATAGGTAAAAATTTGGTGGACCATCTTATTAACTAAAAGCTTGATGCTCTGGACGATGAACATGTTGAGACCTAATTATTATTACTTATTTTTGCTGGAAAACACACTGTACTGAGAACGTTCCCATCCGCATTTGCGGATGGCGTAATTGCTTGTAAGGAACATGAAAATTGGAAGATCAGTCAGTAGTAATAATCTTGAATCGAAGCTTCGAGGTGATAATGATTGTCATGGTTAGTCGTGTATGCACGTTACATGTTGTAAAACGCGAAAAGCAACGTCCTGATTCCATTGGATGTTTTTTACTGAAAATTGCAAAAAATAGTAAAAAATAGTAAATATCTTATTAACTAAAAGCTTCGTGGTGATGATGGGTTTCGTCCTTATGCACATTACATGTTGTAAAGCGCAAATAGTGATGTTCTGATTCTATCGGATATTTTTTTCTCAAAGACATAAAAGTAATAATGTTATTATTAAATATTACTTTTTTTCTTGCTTGAAAACAAACTGTACTCAGAACGTTCCCATTCGCATCTGCGGATGGCGTGATTGCTTGTTCGTGTTCCTATATAAGTATATAGTATAATATTATAATTTTGTTTAGGTTGAAAACAAACTACTGTGATCTTTCCCATTTGCATATGCGAATGGCCCATGCTTGTTATTATCTAAAGTTGGTCTTGATAAATGTGTTAATATAATAATATAATAGTAATTTATTCAGGTCGATACGATGGCCAGGCCCTTACAACCATTTAGAGTACTACACAAATTGTTTCACACAAGTTTAAAAATGTGTTAATAAGTTACTACAAACTATTGCTGTTTCTAGAAGCTTAACATGTCGCTCACTTTGACAAGCCTTTTAAATGTGAACATTTGTGAACATATTCTTATAGTCCATTATATTGTATAATCTAGCCCGTGACGTGTGCTACCTGTTTCAATAAAGATTGCTGAGTATGTCTGTGAAAATGACACGTTTCGGTTCCAATTGAATAGCTTCTTATGTTACAAATATGTATTGTGTATGTATGTGTTCTGAATTACAAATCGTAGTTACTCTAATCAAGTACACGCAAAGAAGGCGGGACGTGAGGAGTATTAAATTGATTAGAAGGATTTTATTACCAAATGTCAAATAATTCGTGAAAGCTGTGGAAATATCAATACTTAAAATCCTGATTCCACCCGATTATTTGGGTGGTGTAAGTACAGGAAA
Organism: Spatulosminthurus flaviceps; assembly: GCA_034693705.1. Classification (NCBI taxonomy): domain Eukaryota; kingdom Metazoa; phylum Arthropoda; class Collembola; order Symphypleona; family Sminthuridae; genus Spatulosminthurus; species Spatulosminthurus flaviceps. The sequence continues at coordinate 2,924 of JAQFXU010005975.1, read as the reverse complement.
AGCAAAATGTATAATTTCTCTCTCACAACCCTCTCTCGGTATGACGTATCACCCATTTTATTAGCTCCAAAACTCCAAACTGTCGTGGGGTCTAGTCTGATTCATCCAAAGCCCTTTTCACTCAGTGGTTTGACCCAAAAATGATTCACCCAATATAATTTGAACCAAAATGTATTTCAAAATTATTGGTTCAGATGATTTTGGGTTAAATAATTATTGGTTTAAATGGTTTTGGTTGAAATAATTATTGGTTCTAATGGTTTTGATTGAAATAATTATTGGTTCAAATGGTTTTTGGTTGAAAGAACTATTGGTTCAAATGGTTTTTGGGTTAAATTAATTTTGGTTTAAATGTTTATGGTTCAAAATTTTTTGGCTCAAATTGTTTTGGTTCAAATGTATTTTGGTTCAAATGGTTTTGAGTTTAATAAAATTGGGTGAAACCATTGGGTGAAAATGACCTTGGTTGCCGGCTCCCCTATACACCATGTTCATATTGTATGATAGAAAACCTGTGGTTTTTAAAACAAGCACAGTTTTTTTGCAAGAAATGCCAATTAGTGGATTTTACTGGATTGTACGTTTGTTTAGTCAACGGAATATTTTTTAAATACAATTTCCCATTAATTGTTTTTATGAACACGCTGATTACTAATGATCCTGATTGGAACTCTAATAAAAACCACTATATGGCACTAAGTGCCACCTTTAAAAAAGCTTGATAAATAGCTCATAGCAACTAACCAAGTGCCACTTCGGTCAAAATAAATCAACTAATGCAATGTATTATGTTGTTTATATTCCGCGTAACATATTAACGCGGAGAAACAAATGAGCAGGAAGGTTTCTATACCAAGGAACATATACAAACTAGTAAGGAAGCCCATTCCATGGGCGATTTAAAACGATATGTTGGAGCCAAACGAGTTAGGCTCCAATATATCGTAATTTTTGTTAATTACATAAGACACAAGTTGAGGAGCATCGTCTTCGTGAATTTTTAGGACCGTAGCATTCCCTTCAGCGTCAACAAATCCTTTCAAATTCACAGCATGTGAACAGGTACCAGGTACTTATCTAATTTTGCCAAACCAAACACGTACGCTTTTGCCACTAGAACGGCATATTTGAACTGTTTCAGGAGTACGAGTAGCCTGTATTCAATTGTCGTTGTTTCAGGATTTACAAAAACCAAGTCATTGAATCCGCAGCAATGAGTGTAAGATTCAGTAATGCTGACTTTCCTTCCCAATAATTTAAAGTCGTATGTCTCCATTATATCTTGATGGGATACATAGCCATGTTCGTCTTTGAATTTCGCATCAATATTTGTGTATAGAAGGGTTCCGCAATGTAAAATGTCATCTAGGCTACCAGCATTCCAATTTCCTGGTGGTGAAACTCCGATCGTAGCAATGAACGAAGTGGCACAACAAGAACACTAAACCCGCTGAAGCCCCATAGATTACACATCCCTGGTGACTTTGACCCTGCAGCGACAATATCGGGTCCTTCAGCTTCGTATCCAACGTTTTTGAAATGAATAAACTCCTTTCCCTGTAAAATTTTGTAAATTTTCACATTTTCTGAAACTCATTCCCAGAACACTTGTAATCGCTGCTCAGCATGGAAAATGATCAACAATGTGTATATGCGTTCCTGCTTGTGTCGGCAACCAGGATATAGCACTAAATGGCCCAGGTACGACCCCTGGACTCTCGCCCCCAAATCAGTAGAGATCATGTAGCGGTGGTAGTCGGAGATTCCACATCTAAAATCAGGTATTAGAATTCAAATTTTTTAGTCTTTTCTCGTGTTATGAATCACGCATGCATTGTCTAGCGCATTAAAACACAGCTGTTTTACATTTTTAAACTCCCCTGGATATTCATCCAAATAAGTACTTCTGAACCACGCAAAACGGTTCATTTGGACAAACGCAGGGGCTCGAAGCTGATCATGAATTAGAGACTGCATCTTTATAATGTTCTGACGAGAAGTGATGTCAATGTCTAATTGGTCCAAAAGTATGCGCCTTGTGATCTTTTTTCGGAAAATCTTTCTTTGGCGGAAATGATACACCTCTAAAGGCTGAATGATAGAGGTCGTTCCTGGTGGAATGAACATGCGATTAACTTTTGGTGACTCTGTTAAACGGAAAATAAATACGGAAATTAAATGTATGAAAAATTAACGACAAAATTCTTATAACCAATCATGCATTACCAAGCTGTCAATAATTAAAACGAATTTTCGAATATATAATTCTTTCCCCAGTTTTCAATTTTTGTCTTGAAATTATCAAATATCACCCTCAAATGTGCCTTATTTAAAAAACTAGATGTTTGCAAAATACAATTATATGAAATTACCAGGTTTAAAAGATTTATAAATTAATTAAACTAAATTGATTTATATCCCCTAAATAAATATTATGGGGCACACTTTAATTGCTATTTTTACCAGCTATATTTTGTATTTCAGTAACACTCTCCTTTGAGATACACTTAACCACGCACCTAATTAGCTAAAGGTTTGAGCAAGTCTTTTTAAAATTTTGCACAAGCACAAATATATGTCTAGAGATTTGCGTGGTTGCATTTTAAAATTTTATGGTCTATTTAGTATAAGGCAATGCAATTAGTAAACTGCATATTTTATTCCTATCAAAAAATTCCCGAGGAAATGTACTTGCCGAAGTAAAGAGAGTAAAATTGTAAACAATAAAAAATTTCCCCCCTTCAAATTATGCTAGAAATTTATTTATTATTATCCTGTTCCAAGGAAACTCTTACGATCGTACTCTCTATCCCGGACCACCCACAGCCATTAATGATGCGGAAATTAAGCAATTCTTTGGGGACTGGACGGAGATCGAGGAGCTGGACCGATACCATTCGGATACGGGAATGCCAACGCCCAAG
>JAQFXU010005974.1:0-10864 GCA_034693705.1 Spatulosminthurus flaviceps | reverse complement strand
TAGATAAAAAGAATCCATTTTTTTCTCAGTTCTACCTAGAAAGTCATTGGCTGTGAAAGCTGCTCTGACAGGAGTCTCGAATTGTGACTAAACAAGGCTTACTTCAATTGATAACACTGGTTCATATGAAAACAATGTCTTTACAAAGAACTATTAAATTATTATTTCTACTCCCTCCCTACATACAAAAAATATACGTCACTTTGTTACATTTCAAAAATATAATTATTGTAGATTTTTGAAGAGAAGTAAAACGTAAAGATAGGTCTTATTTAGGTGTGAATTTTATTCTATTCTTTGGTTTTGGTATTTCCGTGGTATTTTGCATTGTGTTAATAATATATATGCATGATAATTAGGACAAAATCGAGTAGGCGTTTTTCAAATCAAAATTTCAGCGTGAATGATAATTCCCTGGGATTTGGTATGCTTGAGGTCCGGATATATTTTGAAGTAGGCGAGTTTTTAGGTTTAGCTGGGCTTTCTAGGTTTAAGGCAGGGTGCGTTGGTGTGACGTGCGACAACTTCAAGTTTAACAAAATCAAGTCTGATGGGGCAACGAATGTTCTATGATGCACCCTTAGTAATGTTAAAAACGTTTTAAAAAAAAAATTCCGAAATTTTATTTTGCATTCAAAATTGTTTTGGTTTAAAAGTATTATTTGTTGTTTTGGTGGGATTTTTTAAAATAATATCAATATCATGTACTCAGGCGGCGAACAGAGACACAGTCGTAGGTGACACCGCCCTATGCGACAGCCTTAAATTATCGCGAAGAGATGATTTGTAATCTCCTGGCCTGGAGGCTGCAAGTGTTGAACCTCTTGGAAATCGGTGCTAAACATAAACCCTTGCTAACCACAAGGACCATGGAATTACCGTATACTTGACGAGGTAATTCCGAATTTCTTCCCTGATACTTTTTCCGTTGAAGCTGCGTCTTACATTATTTCACAATTTACAAATATCGTGAATTTTACTACCCAAGTCTCGTAGAAAGTCATTTAGTATTTCGAAAGAATGTCTGTGAAAAAATTCTTATTGGGGGAAGTTTCCAGTCGGGTGGGTGGTATGCTGAAAAAGCAAAATAGAATCTTATTTTGAACTCAAATTGCAAAAATCCAGAGGTTGTCTGATTAATATCCCTCTTATGTATGGTATGTATAGCTGAGTAAAAGTAATTTAGTAGCTTTGAAGTAACATTTGGATGTTTTCAGCTTTTATTGTAAATACTATCGTAGCCCTTTGGTGTTTTTCTACATTTTTATTTAATAAATAATCCTCACCATTCTATAGTATAAAAGATTTTGAAAGGTGATTATCTTGCGGAATTTCCGCTTGCTACATGTAAGATGAAGAGAATAATAAAGCTCGTCAAAAGCTGGATTGTATGTTGCATAAGTAAAAGGATTCATTCCAGGTTGAACACAATTGGTCGGGAGTAAAAGTTTCTTGTTAATTTTTTGATAAAAGATAACTAGCACTTGAAGCCAAGGAAGTTTTAAGGAGTGAAGACAAAACGTTATCAAAAGTATCTCAAAAGGAATAAAATCCTAGTTTATTTTGTCGTAAAAGAGTTTTACACGAGCCACCCAAGAGAAGATGGTGGGATGTGGATGAGAAATCATGATTATAGAGGATCATGACTGCTTCTCTAAGAAACCCGCCTGCTTTTACCTGACTGTGAGACGACGGTGACGGTGTGTATAGAACTATGGATTTAAATATTGAATCTTTCAGCCTGAGTAGCTCCATCGCTCCATGGAATGGAGAGGAGTTTTAATAGAAATTCTTCATCATTCCCTTAGTTTTGATTAAATTTTGTTAGCATAGAGGAATTTTGTCAATCCGTTTCATATAGGAAATTGTGGCAGAGTTTTTTTCCCCCAGGTATATAGAAATGCGGATGTAGGAGTGAGTTTGGATATTTACTTGGAAGTAATTTGGAGCTTATCGATGATCTGACGGGCTGTAATAGGGAAATGAGAAAAGAAAAGAAAAAAAAATGAAAGAGAAAAATGAGTTTAGAAAAGTCTGCAACTAATTAACATGGGTTGGTGGATATGGGGATTGCTCATTGAGGATTTGAAGCGGAATTGCAAATGATGTGTCTATGTGAAAAGCTGATGGAGATGGTAAATTCTGTGAGGTCCTCTTGGCTGGAAAAGTTTTTCTTGTATGCATGTTTTCTCAAGAGATTTCCGCTTGATTTACCTGAGCGTGTAGAAATAATGTGAGCTTGAGACAAGAAGAGCACGTGAGATTATACTACACGCCGATGATGAGATGTACAGTGTGTGGCTTGATGTGCACTTTTTAGGGGATGCGAAGCAGGCAGGCAGGCAAAAGCTCAGTTTAAGGGTAGTTACAAAAGGAATGTATTTCACCGTAATTTTCCATCACGTCTAACTTTCTGTTACTGTCAGATTGATTCTTGTCTGGTTTAGAAAAACATAAGGACGGCTCTGGATTCGTTCTTTCCTATTGTTGAAGAGGAAGGAATGAGAGTGAGAGACGTTTGGAATAAAACTTTTTATACCTCTCCATTTGATGCTTTTAGAGAGATAAAGGGAGGACGTACGGAGATTTACATTGAAATACTTGGAGTTTATTTGCTAGGACAGATCCGTCTTTGTATCCTCTTTTGTTTTTCGTCAACAGCCGTCCAAAGGGAATGTGTTGAGAAATTTGACTAGAGAGAACCGAGTGTGAACGTGAAGTCATGCAGTATTATTCATCATCTACATCGTTTGTGGTATCTGCAATGATCCATTCTCCTCATACTAGACTATTTAACTGTCTCAACGTACAGCTCAACGACTAAAATCAACATGACTCATAAACTGACGGAATCATTAGGACGACATCTTCCTATTTCTTTCTAGTCCATTTCTGTCGTCCTTTTCATTACTTTTCTCCTTTTCTCTTATTTCTGGATTTCTCACAAAATGATATATAAAACCAATTTTGCCCTTGTGCTTTCCTTTCCGCCTACGATCTATGCACAATAGCTTAAAATTTGCTATCCCTTTTTATGTAAAATTCCTGCTCCAAATATACCAACAGTCTATATCGTTCTATGCAATAATATATCCGTTTCTCACAGACGTAATTACGTTACTCTCATTATTTTATTAATTTGTAGTGGCTAAAACATTACTCAAGCAGAGCAGATAATTAACTAAAAGCTAATATGTACTAAAAACACTCAGATTAACTGAATCTGCTTCAAAATTTCTAATCAGTGGGGGAAACAGAGATGAGACTACAAAACTTGGTCAGATTCATGTTTCTATCACTAACGAAGTGTGAATGACAAAAATAAACAAAATCCACCAAATCACAATTGATGGTTTGCAGCTTAAAGTCACAGTTCCAAATCATTCATTCTTCATATTAATACTCAATTGCATTGTGACCCTTAAAAATTTAGTGTCATCTGCAGAGGTAAAAATAAAACCGACGTTATAGGAATTTAGGAATTAAAATAATGACAGAAACATGCTAATCCTCACAAGAAGGTGAAGGGGAACAATAAGAAAATTAGCATGGTTAAGGGAACACTATGTAAATGTACATTTATTCACATACAACATCATCATAAAAACAGAAGTGCTCCAAGCACAGGTCAATCAGAGCAGCTCTTTGGCACGTGTGTTAATTCTCTAGAGGTTCTTAAGACGTAAAAACTTCGGTAACTTCGGTTCTGCTTGCCACGTTTTTAGTGTAAATACAAGATTTTCATAGTTTCATTGCTATTTTGCAAGGCATTATCAATTTATATAAGATATGTATGCATCATTGTCGATTCCAAATTCAGATTCAGCATCATTCGATTTAGTTCATGTCTCCATAGTTTCAGAGATAACACTTACACCTTTTTTACAAAGAATTTCCCTTAATTCTGTTTTTGAACTGGAACAATAACAACTTACATTAGCATCTATAGTTAACATATATAAGGACAGCGAAATTGAGAATTTGCGAAAGATTTAGCCTTTAAGTATGTTTTTAACTTTAATGTACTTGCAGGGCATGGAGACGGGATGCGCAGAGTCGAGTCTTGTGTAGAAACATCGCCGTTATGGAATCATTTGTTTGTTTTATATCGCCTACCATTTTGCCATCGACGGTGAGTGAGATTTCGGGCGCTTTTGATGAAAATTGTCAGAGATGAAAGAATTTCGCGCGTCGATGACTTATTAAATGATTTTATCCAGCTTCCGCGGAAGAATGCATAACCAGGAAATTTAATTATTTTTGGAGGCGTCGAAAATTAGAGTTTGTCCAAACGGGTACCACGAGTGATTCTTTGTTCACTAAATGCCGATAAAAGTTCGATAAATAACCAAACAGTAGAGCGGTTACTAGGATTGAGTGTATCTGACAGTGTTCAAGATTTGGTCAACGGCACTCGGCTAATTGTAATAGGATTAATAGGATTATTGTATCAATTAATTCTGACAATACTTGTAACAGGGTTAACACATAGCTGGAAAGGTATATCAAAAATAGCGTATGCAGAGAAATTAGTAAAACTGAATCAAATCAGTACAGAAACAAAACATAATAATTGAATAAATAAATGGAACTTTCACATCTATACAATAATCTGTGCATAACAAGTAACACTTAACGGGAGAAACCTTTATTTCCGTTCGCCGAACGGGTGCCTCTACTTGTTCTATTATAATATAAACTCGAAATGGCAGTCCATTGTCATGCTGAAATACTGTCAATAGGAAGTGCTCAATTTAAAAATGACACAACTGCGGATTAAGAGATGATACCTCATCCATATTTCTCCTGAATTCCATTACCAAACCTTTCCGTATTAGAAAAATATACTGGGAAATAATTTTACCATCATACCGCAAAATCTGGAGGATAGAGATGCTAATGAGGCATACCGTTTTTGTCATCACCACGTGAATATGCCCAGACAAATTCAAATTAATCCAGCAATAAGTTAATATAAATCACAGGAAGAAAATCAGAGAAATTTCCCTGATAGTTTTTAACAAAAATTTTGTACATTATTTTTTCCATACAAAAAGTATGGGGTGGTAAAGGAATTTTGAGAGTGGTCTTGGGCGTGTATAATAATTTGGCAAAATCACACAAGATTGAATGGTAAAATGTATATGATCTTGAAATATTTTATCCAAATCACGGGGGAATAAGTACAGGACAGGATGGAATATCTATACTTGGCAGTGTATGTGTATGATATGATAATGATAAAAACGGCTCAAGAGCTTGGTGCAGTCCGTAATAGGTTGTATGTGACTCAAAATGAGGGATAATCATGATTCGATGGCATACAATCCAAGAAATATTGTGAATTTAAAGTGCGAGCATGCGGTCATGGAAGGAGGTAGTCAAGCCGAACCGTTTTCCTCATCGTTCAATTTTTATTCCTCCACTTTCTACATGACTGACTTCTCTCTCCACTTACATATTTTATTATATCACGTCAATTTTGAACCCTCCAAAAACTTGTATCATCCCCGTGTACTCCACGTAGATATGTACATATATGCTCAAAGGTAACCGAGTACATTATTTTTTACTCATCTACATCTAACTTTGTAGCTCCAACAAAACATTACACAATATCTACTTTTACAACCTATTCAATTCACAATAATCCTTGGGCTTGAAACTTTATAGAGAATTTTCGTAGAAAAAATTCCAGGCCCACAACCTCTAAAATATCCTTGTGTAATAGTTATGATGAGCTGCACACACACACACACACACATGTTTATTATTACACACACTTGAAGTTCCGACTAGAAGAACTCTTTCCACCAACCCTTTTCTCTCCTACAAGTTTTCAAAGCCTTTTCAGGATTATAAGTAGCTTCGTATTGTTCCGTACCATCTTCAGATCAACAATAACCAATGCTCACTTAATTCCCCAACCAGACTGTCTATACCTTTACCTTCCTTAAGGTTTTTCCCTTACACTCAAATGAACTCAGAGCTTTGCCATCAACTGAACCAATCGCTAGTTCAAAGGCCTTCAAGAAAATCCTTACTTTTTTTTTACATACCAATGTTAAATCATGATGGTAAATCATGTACCATTGCATTGATTTAAAAAATTGCCGTTCAATCAACGCAACGGCCAACTTTTTTCTGTGGGAGGCTTTGCATCCCAATAATCATTAATTTTACTGTCCAAAAAAAATTACAATTACAACTTAGTTATTTTTGCCATCAATACGATAAATCCTCTTTAAAAATTCTAACAGCCTTCAAATACAATTCTAATTAATTTGTCAGTATTTATGTGGTTAAAATCCTTTTAAAATATCATTAGAGACAAAAAAACCGACAAAAATTAAAACCGGTTCTGTTTTAAATGATCCCGACAATAATTTTTCCCTCAAACATTTTTCTCGCTTCGAGACTATTTATTATTATTGTAACTAATTTAATTTTTTGGAAAAATCATATGTTACATTTCAATCTCGTAGTTTTAAAATATAAGGCTCTACCCCAATACATAAATTATCTGGGGATTAGCACCGCTTGGAAATTTTGCCGTTTCTTAGAAACATTCTCACAATATAAGAGTTCACTATCGTTTGACGCCAACTATAATAATTATTGTAATAATCGTACAGGTGCAGGGCTGGTCCTGTAAAAATGTCAAGAGACAATCTGTGGGAATAAATGGTCTAAAAGCTGTCCAACCAAACTCATCATATGCCACCGACATCACTGTACGTGCGAGCTTGGAAGTAATCATAATTATTGCAAAAAAAATGTGTTCTTCCAAGTTGAAAAAAAATGTTGCAGAATTCCATTTATCTCCTGATCATATCCCATTCTCACAATTGGGATTGCTTTTATATGTACAAACACGGTCAAGTTATAATGCTATTGTGACGTTGTGAATCAGTAGTTGGGAAGATTTAGTCATGTAATAAACGTTAGATGAGTTTACCTTTTGTACTATAGCCTATTATTTATTGAAATGAGTCAAGTTTCCATCAGACAGTCCTCAACTTGAGTGAGTTAGTCCTATAGGAAAAAGATAGTAAGGGTGAGAGGAAAGACAGAGAGATAAGAGGGACAAACCATGGAAATAATTTAGTAAGATGGAAAGGTTGGATAAATTCTAGGGAAAAAAAGTTTATTTTTTTATATAATTTTTTTTATTTTACACAAGAAAGAAGAAGATATTGGGAGAGAAAAAGCTCCTCCAATTTTTATGAGACCTCTTACTAAGTTCTTAAAAGAATTTACATAAAAGCAACATAATGTCAATCAAATGGAAAGGTAGAGTAAACACTATTCATCTCAAGACAATTGCTCACAAAACACAAATTACATGAGAGATAACATGAAGAGTAAGATGATGGGAGACGTTACAGAGCCGAGCATTCACTTCCCAATATAATAATGCATGCGGAGTGACGTGAAAATACCTATGAACTCCCCGAGAGAGTAGCCATTCACTTCGTTACTTTCAAATATCCAACATCCTCCATTATTACAACATATGTAATACCACATACAGCTCATGCACGCACATACATACAGACGGCCCTATTGTATCCGTGTATAAGTTTGATGCTCATTGTCAGTTATTTACACGGAGCAATAGCAGAAAGTCTCTCATGATTACGGACTGATTCTCCTGTAAATGATCCTGACTGCATTTATTGTTAGCAGATAAACTCCAGATAAACTCCTGATTTTGCATAAGAATAAATTATGGAGAGGGGAACAAATCCAAGGAAAAAACATGATTGACCGTACAAGTTTTTTTTCTATCATTAAAAAATGAATACAAAAAATTTCTTAAGACTTGTGAGAGGAAATTTGGAAAAAAATGTAAGCATTGGATTTCATACCCCTCTCCCCTTCCAATGTCCCCTTATACGTCTCTCTCTCTCTCTCTTCCTGTCCTGCCTTATTCTTTTGATGTTGTTGGATTTGTATAAGATTTTATACTGCAGAAAAGGGACACTTTTTTTTATTAACGTCATATTATTTGAGGGATTAAATTTTCGTGGTAAAATTCAAGCATGTGTTCACACCTAAGAGAACTTTTCCACATAATAAATATAAGTGGATTATGAAATAAGGGGAAATGTTAAGAATTTGTTTGTTTCTTATATATTTATGATTTTTTCCTATAGTTATTCTTTGATGAAGAAGGAATTTGATGCAGTACATTGCACTTGCAATATGTTTTAGCGTTTAAGAAAAATCACTAGACTTGGCTGCCTTTAAGGAATTTTTCCTTCTCTCTACTAATGGAGAAAAATATTTATGGAGCTTTCTATCCCATATTTTGTTAATATAGTGTGGAAAGTATGTGTACACATGCAAAGTTTCTTTGTTGGGGTCTCGACACCCATGCAGGAGAAAAATCTTGCTTGAAGCCAGAGGGTGACAAATTGAGAGGAAATCGACACTTTAATATTCCATGTATCTTATGTCACCCACTGTTTTATGCTTTCAAGTCAGTGTGGCCAGGGACTGTAAGAATTTTTTTCCTCCGTCTTTCTCTCTCTCTCTCTCTCTCTCTCTCTCTCTCTCTCAAGCTCTTTTCCCTTCTTCTTTGGTCGTTTCTCCCTATTTTAACTATAGTTGTTCTAGGATGTGACTTTTGCTCTTATATATGCATGGAATTAAGGGTTTTTGCTAGAATCTGCGTAGCTGTATAGCGCAAGTACAAAAGACGATGACTGCCTCTTCACATGGATGATTTTCTTATCGATGCCATTAGCCACACTTGTTACATGTGCACATGCATTTTTTCTCCTTTGGAGAGGTGGATGCACACGTTGCAATTTTTAAACTTTTATTCAATTCCCTTCATACATTGAATCTTCTTTTAGCATATGGACGTATGCTTTCATTGTGGAGTGAGTATACATCTAGCTATATAATTATTATGGAGAGCAAAGAACTAAGTACTACTTTTTCAACTCTTCCCTACAAATATATTGTTTTTTTTATGGAGAAGGAGAGAGAGAGAGAGAGATAGAGTGAGAAATAGCGAGAGAGAGAGAGAGAAAAAAAACAAAAGATAAAATCAGATTATTTGAAGAACTTCTCGGCTGTATTTGATTGTGTGGAGTGAAGAGAGGATTCTCTTGTTGGGTTCAGTAAAAATAGATGATTTATAGGGAAAATCAGGCTCGGTTTCCGCCTCTGACGCTAATCTAAATGGAAGGAGGACGTCACCCGAGCGTTAGTCTTTCTCACGTTACAATTGTGCCATGGCGGTAGTCCTGGTATTTCACCAATCCCATCCCTATCCCACACCTTGCTCTCATCCTTTGGCATGATATAATATATAGTAATGGGTAATTATTATGTGTGTGTGTGTGTGTGAGTGTGTAAAGTTGTTTGGAAAAACTTGATAATTTAATGTAAGTTATTTCCTTAATTAATTATTACCTCCATAGAATTTGGCTGAGGTGGCTTGAAACTTTAGTCGAGACATTATTTTAAAGTATGTGTGTGTGTGTGTGTATTTGGAAGGTATTTTGCATATAAATACAATAGGGTTAGAAAAACATCGCTCTCAACCTACCTGGCAAAATGTCCTCCCCGGTTTTGATTTACTATAAGTTTCAAACTAGTTTCTGAGTCTTTCTTATACACTTCTTCTTCTGCTTCTTGGGATTTACTATATGGAGTGGAACGAGCTGAGTTGGAACATTTCACCTGAAGAGATGAGCGTGGAAGATGATCCTCCTATGTTGTATAGTTATTTAGACGAGGAGACATTCTAGGGTTAGAGATAGACAGGAGGGAAGGGATATCATTCTTCAAGGCAGACGTCCAATTGGGTGACCCTTGTGAAATTAATGAGAAATTATTATTGACCCATCAGCAATTCCCTATGTTTATTCCTATACATAAATATCACCCTATGCTTCTGACCAAGGGATATTTCTTACATGCCTTTTTAAATCCATGGTCCCTATGAAAACTGCTATTTAGCCCTGCAAAAATTATATAGAAATGTTTTTTACATGTAAATACATATACTGTAAGATACATAGGAATGGATCCATGAGAGAGATGATTTCTTACCTTAACCAATAGCTATATAGAATAACTATAGAAATTTAGATTAGAACTTGAACTTACCTGGCCCATCTTATGGATGATATATGTGCATGTACATATGAAAGAAGATCTCAGAATTCTCAATGTATGTATATCATATGGAATTATTATTATTGTGAGAGAAGACTCTGCATGTTCAATGATGCAATTTATATGTACATGATTCTGAATATCCTCTCGCAAGTCCAGTAATAATAATACACATAAGAGATTTTCCTTGCAGATTATAGCATGTAATTTTTTCATTTGTATATAGTTTGTATATATTATAGCTTTGGGAATGGTAGTGAAATGACTATTCTAATAGTATTACTACAGATGCATAATAATTTCTACAACTGTTCTTTGTATAACTTTTAGGAGGAAAAATTGGGATTTTTTCCCCTTCCTTTGAACCTCCTCTTTCTTTCTCTCTCTCTCTCTCTTTCGATGATCATTGGATTTGACTTGGGGAAAAAAAAGTTAGCTCAGAGGCAATTCCAATTCAAACAAAACCGAAATCTATGCATATTTTTACACTTCATCATCATTATATCAAATTATCCTTCGAATTCCCTCTTTTTTCCTTATGGCACCACCACCACCAACCACTTATAACAGCCAAGAGCAAGTAAATGGCAACTTGTACACTACACCTTACGAAACAATCTACGTCCCCTCACTAATAAATAGAATCATGGCAACGATGTTATTTCTCGTAAAGATACCACGAGACTGAGCTCTCCCATTGTCTCGGTCGGAGCGAGCCAACAAAAAT
>JAQFXU010005973.1:0-10865 GCA_034693705.1 Spatulosminthurus flaviceps | reverse complement strand
CTAGATTTGGAGCAGCGAAAATCTAGGCAGGCGTTGACTGTCTAACTAAAGTCTGAATTTAACAACGCGCCCATTATATGATGAGGTGTGAATACAAAATTTATAACTCGCATTAAAATCGGGGGATTCATCATATAATTGTAAATTCATTGGAAATGTTTGTAAAACCATTTCATTAGGCAAACAATTGTGGGTATCGCTTTTGTGAATGTAAATAATTAATTCTAAAATTTTCATTTCAGGCACTGCATTGTGAGCTATGTTTTCCTTCCAACATATTTTGTCAATAAAAAAGCTAAATAAATTATTTTGCAATTTACAGAGTTATGGATTTTAAGAGATGGATTTCCAAAGAAATTCATGGTCTGAAATTGACACGCTTTAGTAGAGATTTAAATCACATTGTTAAGGTAATGAAAAACGTGCTACCTTTTTATGGCGGAGTTTTGTATGGATCAGAATGACAATACGTTTTCTAAAATGCTAAAGTTTGACGCCAATCAATAAATTAAATTCCTCGTAGGTACCTCTTCATCAACAGCTAGAAGTTGTTGCTCGTGGGTAGTATTAGCCTTATTGGAAATGTGCAATGGAGTTAAGACAAATCCATTGGAAATGCTCAGGCAAGAGATTTTATGTTGGCAAGAAGGGCCAAATAATGAAAAAATATTCGCAACGAAAATCCTATTTTGTTTTTTTCATAAAAACAGATTTTCGAGAGTCAATTTTATTTTTAGCTAAAAAATTGAATTTAGCTGGATTACTTGCATTTTTTTTTAATTTAAAAAGTTATTTTAAAAATTTGTTTAGGCACTTTAAATAGGAACTCCCGCTCGTATACTCTCATGTAATTGTTAGGGATTAATCGGGATAAAGTCCAATGTTGGACGGAGCTTGGGTATAGTTGAGAAATTAGCAAATTGTAAGTGTATAACTACACCCCCTATACAACTCCACCTCTTCCGCCCTTCAGCTTTCCTCCACACTAAGCCTCTGAATAAACTCCAGACGTTCACAACATCTCGAGCTCTCCGCATCTCTCTGGCTTATTCCAGCTCGCATAGCTTACGCATATGAGCCTTCGCAAAACCCCCTCTCCATATATACTTACAAAATGATGAATAAATGAACTTCAAAAAGTCCAATGTACTGGAAAATAATGGTAGTAGCTCCAATAATACCAAAATAAGACGACTGCATTCCGAAACAACGCCTATGAAAAGGGGCTAGTTAACTACAGGGCCCGCCTTTTCCCAGAGAGTATAAGAATGTTTACAACCGTAACGGCGGTACTTTTACTTTACACGGCTTTTCACAATCGCCGTCTAACTTAAATAAAGTCAACGTGTCATGACTCCTGTGGCCTTGTAAATAAATTCAATAATACATGGGTAAAGGTGAAGGAGCTGCGGTAAATCATGTAATAGAATAAAATTAGCACTTTTATTTGTGTGCCAGGTGCCAGCAAATTACTCAGACACATTGCTTGGAAAATTAGAAACTATTTCCCCACAATATCAATAGGATATTTCACACTTGTCTTTGATGGATGGCCAGTTAAAAAAAATTATGTGAGGATTTTTTTAGAAATGTTTAGTAACTTGTTTTGACTATGCATCAAAATTATTTTTAAAGCCAAAGTTTTGTGGTTTGTTAGAAAAACTGAATTTCGTTAGAACTCTCAGAAACTTTGGTGGAAGAACCTTTAGTGTCGTTGAAGGGCTTGACTAATTGTAAATAGAATAATTGATTTTCCCTGATAAGTGTAATGTTCCACAGTTTAAATCACTTTTTCTAGGGAATATAAACAGAACTTTCTTTCTGCCCGGCGACCTGAACGTTTCTCTGGATTTTTTAATGTACACGATTGTACGCATAATAGCTTGAGTGTAGAGCACATCTCAAGTACGAAATCCCCGCAAGAATATTCTAACCTATAAAGCTGTGAAATATCTTCAAGAAATCAGAAGTAGGATAAATCCTTGAAATAATCACAGCAAAAATTGCATATTATGCTTTGTATTCTCTATGTTTGGAGGCGTCCAAATATTACGTCAGCACATTTTACCATTCTGGAATTTAATTTGGACGGAAATTTTGAATTCGACAGAAATGATTCAAAAATTGAAGAGAGTAAAGTTCACTTTAATTTTTAATTCCAACACTCCTACAAAGCCAAAATAATCAAATAATTTGTTGTGTAAAGAGCGTCTTTTCTATTTCTAATGAGAAATTTTAAAGCCATTCAAGGTTTTAACCTCATATTGGAAGCAGCTTAAGTCTATAGTTGTGAACTAACATCATAAAATCAGAAATCCATCAATCCTTGAAACGATCAAATAAACGATTGCATATTTTCTTATGCATTTTCTATATATTTGGAAGCGTCCAAATACATATGTCGTCCGTGTACATTTTGCAATTCCACAAAGCCAAAAGATGTCAATTGTTTCATCAAATCAGGTCTCGAAAGTATTTTACACAATACACCTCGTTGTCATTGATTACCTTTGTCAGAGCGAAGGGAAAAGAGAAAAAAACTTGAAAAATTCCCCTCCCCCGTATAGTAACTTATTATACGGCCATCGACTAACTTACTCATGGGCAACATTTCACGGAATTTACGACGATTACGTAAGAGTAAAATGTAGTTGTAGTAGTTCTCCACTAAAAACTTTATTTATTTATTCCTATGAAAACAAACTGTAAAACCATGGAAAGTTATATAAGCAGGGTAGAAATTGTATGCTTTATTGTCTATGGGATTTGATTTGAACTTTGGACGATGAATCGGCAATTTTATATGGAATTTTTACGAGATTTAAAAAAAAAGAAGAAGACTTTTTTACCTGGAAAATTGTGAATTCTAAGAAAAAACTAATTCTGAATTTTAGAAAATTTGCATTCTTGAAAAACCATGATTTTGACAGCAATTTTATTTTTTGACAAAAATCTGCTAAGCATTTGTGGATTTGTAACAAAATCCACTTGGATGTACATAATTCATATCAGCCCATTCAAACCTGTTTTGCTATTTTTCGGCGTTGGATGACGGACCTACACCACCTGGTTATAGAGAAAGCCAAGAGTTTTTGAATTTATTGTACGCTCGGCGCCGAACTTTAGCATGAATTGTATTTGAATTTTGATTGAATAGGGAAAATATAATCCGTGGGAGAATTGAAAATGTTATTCCTGAAATTCAGGAGTATTTTTATAATTTTAATATTTGATACCATAAAACTTTCAAGGTAAATTAATAGGAATCAACTTTTTTAATTTGACTATTTTCTAACGGATTTTCTTTGAATTTCATAATTTTCTATCTACATAATATTTTCAGCTTGGGTTGTAAAAACTACGTGCAATTAATTTCTTGTGTAAATTTTTTTTAATTTCAGAATTATTCTTTTTTTCACTCTGATGTTGTGGTAGTCTGACGCCGAGGATAAATTTAAAATGCATTTAGCTGATCCTTAAGGTAGTTGTACGTGGCGTATATAGTTCCAAGGCTGAACAACGATGAAAACGGAAGTCTAGATATTTAAAAAAAAAGCAAAGTTACGAGTTTAGTTGCCACCATATCCCCTAATTTAATACAATATACGAATTCCCAAATTTTTGAAAACAATTTTTTTTGCTCTGGGTCCACCAAGCTGTTCACAGAGAACTGGAAGTTGAATTCTTTAACATTAAGTTTAAATGGAGAGAAATGACTTACGCCAACCTGTTCAATGAAATGTCTGTATAATGAATACGAAAAAGTGGAAAATGTTCAAAAAATTATAGAGATATTTTTGAGGTTTTTTATTACATTTATACACAACCATAATCTGTGAAGTAAATTTGAAAAATTAGTCCATGAAAACAATCAAGTTTGTCTGTGGAGCAAAATATTATTTACGCTTAAATATTTCTATAATATTTCCCAGTCCAAAATAAGTCAATTCAGTTTTTTGGAAAACAACACCTTGTGAGAAATTCGGACGATTATATCACCTCCACATTTATTCTCTTACCGCAGAGCTTATCAAACTAGGTGATTAGTGGCCAAAGTTGTCGATTTATTTTATGATTGGCGTCTAACTTCAGCAAAGTTCACATTTCAAGTAAATCCGCATAAGAATACCTAATCCTTATGGATTATCATAGAGAAAATTTCAATATTATTTCTACATTTAATTGTTTTTTTAGTTTAAAAATGTTTTCAATAATAGTTTTATATATTGAATTTTTTTGAAAATTCAGTGTTGATTTTTGTCGCAAAAACTCTCAGAAATTTGATGGAACAACCTTCGAAGTCTTTGTTTACAGTTTGAATCTCCATGAAAAAATTAAATGATTAATTTTGCCTGATAATTTGAAGTTTTCATTGGTTACAAATAATTTTTTTGAAATTTTGATTAATATTATGTTTTAGTTGTTAGAGGGAATAAAATAGATTTTGTCGTGTTACAAACACGCATATAGGTTTGAACTTGCTGCCTAGACATGATTTTTGGTAACCTATATTTATTTCAAGTGTTTGTAAATATAAACATAAATTTTTTTGCCCCATCTGCAGCAATTTGTGGGGGTTAAATTTTGGAGTCTGTGTAAAGATGACGCGGTAAAATCCAATCTGATCTCTTCTACCAAAAGCTTGGATCCAAATAAAAGCCAACTGATTTGTAATTTTATCCATGAGTTTGATACTTTTCCCGTGGTTTTGTTTAAATTTATAGTTGGGTCCAACGTCTGAAATTATTACGTTGATGCTCCTGCAGGGCTTACGGAATACTTTGCCAAATTTTATTGCCGTTTATTACATAATATAGGAAAAAGCTAAAGGTAAATGACGAAGTGAGCTCATTACGAAAACTCGCCGAGATTTGTTAATGATGGCAAGGACATTTGCACTACAATGAAATGCACTCACAGCATTGCTTGCGTTGTTTCTCTCCTCAAGTCTAATTGTAAGTTTACTTTTAGTTGACTAAAAGTTAAACTTTCGGCAAGAAGACATTGCTTTGACGAAGCTATGGAAATTAAATCCATGCTTAAACATGTACAGTTCAACATTGTCTTTGACATTCATTAAACAAAAAAGACTGTCAATGTTACCAGAGCTGAACAATTTTCAAAGTTCACTTTTTTTAAAATTTTCCAAAATATTGTCAAGTTTTTCCAAGAGCAAACAATATTTTTTTGGTTTTATATTACCCAATAATATAGAACTGTGCCGTGTAATCAAATGTTTTGAAAGTCTTTACTGTATGATTTCCACCACCACGATTGTTGTCACGAGGGGAAGAATATTTCATTTTTATGCATTTATAGAGCTAAAATTAATTAATGAATTTACATCAATCTTGGATCCAACTTATTTAAATACTTGTAGTAGTTCTTCTATCAACAAAAATATATTGCCACATTTCCACGCCGTTTATATTTTCAACCTTGAAAATCTAAATTTAGGAATTCTATTTCCAATGTCATTGATTTTAGCGCCAAAACGGAATACAATAAATTTCGCTGTAATGATCAAAACGAAAAAATCCTGCCTTTTACAAGTTTTGAAAAATTTATTCGCCTATCAGCTACTATAGTGTACTAATGATCAGAGCAGGGCCCCATGTAATTTTCTTTATCATGGATAAAAAATGGAGAGACATGAACGAATCATAACGATCCACAAAAAAATTTTTAGCTGTACAGAAAATTTTTCTGTCACAATTATTTGGACTTAAACCCTAATAATAAATAATAGTTATAGTTAGAATTATATAATTTTATAAAAATCCCAAAAATACCACACAAGGTTGCAGCTCAATACCTTATAACGGAACCAAAATGCTTGAAAGAAGAAAATGTTTACAACTTGTTATCCGTTAACGCCACTTACTCTTTCTTCAATAGCGTCTTTCAGTCCAATCACACCATGATGTGGTAATTGTCAGATTATGGTGCCCCTATGGAGGTGGATAAATAAGACTTCCAACGAGTGAGGACATGAACATTTAGTGGGTGGTGTTTTGACTGGGCGTTCCTTCTAATTTAAGAGCTCAAGGAAATAAAAAGTACACATTTTGACATGGTTTTGGGCTCATGTCAACTAAAGCTATAGTTTTCGTTCCATCGGTGTACACTTTTTTTATTGTGTGGACACACTCCAAAAAATCCATTTAAAGAAAGAAGGCAATTAATTTGAATTCAATTGCAAGAGAGGTTAAAAAAAACCTGGGATGCAGATATGATTGTATTTCTCGGATTAGCCAGATCAGCTTGACATAGGAGCTCTCATTAGGAATTATTACCTTTTAAAGGATTTTTATTTCCGATACAAGGGATTTTTTTATCCATGAGAAAGCAGCGGGCTAGAAAATGGTAACCACTTTTTAATAAAAACTGAGCCCGCAAATACAAACAGTGCTATAAATATAAAATGATGCTTTATTACGGATTCGAAAAAATACAACTAAGAGTTTTTTATAAAAATTTTATAAAAAACTTAAAAAATAATAAAATTCATTTGAAAGTGAGGTTGAATATTTTGTGAAAATTTTCATAATTTGGCGTAATATCTAACACTGAATGTTCATCTCAAACTTCCATGCTTCAATAGGTATAGGAAAACCCTCGGTTTAGTATTTTTCAAAATTTAGAGATGTTTTTGGAAATTTTTGAATTTTTATCCTCTCATTATATTATTGCTCATCTTCACTCAATAAATAGTCATTCTGTAGAAAATAAATAGGGGATTTTGAAAACCAATAAATTTAGTGTCAATTCAATATTCAATTTTCCCTATAAAAATTGAACTGTTCGTATGTACTCTGTGCACTTGTAGAAAATTCATTGAGTGGCGTCTAAACATGATAAGATTAAATTGTAAGCCAGCCGTTAATTTGTTCCCACGTATTACAAATAAAGCTTGATTGTGTTGCTTACGTTCGACGCCAGTCCAATAAATTATTAAGAGCCACTTGGAACACATTCTTTGAATGAGTTTTTCTTAAATAAATAATTAATGGAGAAGGTGACAGACCTAACTGAGCAAACGAGTTAACGTTGAAAAAACGGAAATAAATTTCCCGATTTTTTTCCTTTTGTATTCAAGCCGAACAAGTAATTTTAATGAGGAAATCAAAGTTCCCAAGTTATCGTTTTGAGAACTCTGGAGAAGTCAATCCAAGAATTATTTTGTTATATCTAAGTTGAACCCCAAGTTGGTAGTTTATAACCAAAATCCGAACCAATGTATTGCATGCGCAAACTGCCTCATGATCGTCAATGATTAAGAACATTTTATGGAACAAAACAATTATTATCGTAGCCTCTTCTTCCATGTTTTACTTTGTTTCTACCCATCCTAACTAAACTGCAGCAGCCATTTTTGAATAAATTAAATGAACGGCGTAAAACTTAAGCAGTAAACGTTTGCCTACTTATAATATTTGGAGTCAAGCATGGGAAAATCTTCAAATCGTATATAATTCATTCCCCAGACCACCATTTTATGGTAAATATTTCAAGTAAATTAACAACATATATAATAAGTAAATTATTTTGTCAAATAACTCCTTGAAAGGCGTTAAATAAACCAACACCAGTAACTCTGATTTCCTTATGTACGTTATCAGGGCAAAAGAGAAATTGGAATCTTCAAATAGTGAACTGGCGTTTATAGATTTATACCACGAACGGCGTCGAACTTTAGCAAACATTGCATTTCAAGTAAAGAATATTCCGAAAAAAATCAAGGAGTAAAATATTATTTTACCTTTCCATTCTTTAATTTTGATGTTTTTCCGAGATACTTGGACATTATATATGGTTTATACCAAATATAGGATTTATATGCGATTTTCGGTTTTTTTGTGTAAACGAAAATTACTCGAAAACCGGTAAACCGATTTCGACCAGAATTTCACGTTTTTGCAGCATTTTGTATCTTTCAGACCACCCTTTTTTAGTTTTTTGAATTTCTCAGAACTACTTTAAAATTTCGAGCCGTTCTTGCCAAAAATTGGGAATTTTGGTTTCGAAAAAATATTTTTTCGAAGTATTTCAAAAAATTAAAAAAAGTTGGCCTGGGAAATAAAAAATGCTACAGAATGAACAAGGTGTGGTCAAAATCGGCTTACCAGTTTACGAGTAATTTTAAAAAAACGGAAAATACCCGATTACTCCGGTGTTATGCATCACCCTGCAACCACCCCCAATGTGTATTTCTTGGTCGGTACTACAACTCATCAGAGTTGTTACACATTCCAATGCAAAAAGGTTTTTCGCATTCACATATCGGAAAAATTAACCCACAATCATTTTACGCGATTATTTTACAAGTCATTGTCTGCGATGGTTCATTGCAGAGATATAGCAGTGGACAGATCCAAACCCCAAAATTCCCGGGTATTTTGGGGTATGCGTGTGGGAAACATGTGTAGGATCATTAAAAAATCCAAAAATGACATCCACTCTGACACTTACAAACAATGTTGATGTGGTAAATTATGAGCCGAAATTGTTGAATTTTATCAAACAATTTCTTTCTCCAGACATTTGTTTGTGCATTCAAAATTCTTTAGGACGGACAAAATTGACATGTTTGGAAATAACTCTTGGAAATTGAATCTTCTCAAAACATTCCCTATACACTTGAACCACATTGTGATGTATAATAGAATGATCTTTTCTAAAAAAAAAAATGAAAGGACGTCAGAGCAATTTATGGTTAGATTTAATTTGGTATGAGCTGAAAAGTCGAAGAGTACCAGTAGTACAAAATTTTGCAAAATGATGGCTTTCTCAATGTTGTAGTTTATACACTTTTCATTATTTTTACGTGTGCACAATTATTTTAGAATAACTACTCGAACAACTTAATACAATAATAATTACTTATACTTAAATGTTTTAACATAGTTTCAAGTACTGAGCAGTATTTAAAATTTCTCGGGACACAATTCCCTGTGTAATATCTGACCACAGACGACAAGCTTCATTGGATTTATTGTATGGCCGGCGTCAAACCTCGGCAAAGTTCACATTTCGAGTAAATACCCAGAATTTGAAAATTACTTGTAATTAATGTTTTCTATAAATTCTTCTTAATATCAGAATAATAATTATCATTTACTGTGGTTGTCTCATGCCGACGGCAAATTTCAAATGCCTTTCCCAGGTCCCACATTTGCAATGCACGTTGCATAAGTTTTCCCACGTTGCTTTAAACGAAGGGAACTTATTGTTAGTATGTATGAACTTTTGTTAGTTTAGTTTTTTGTTGTACATTTAATAATGGAATTTCGCTAGAACTCAGAGTTTTGGTGGAACATCATTTTGCACAAATTATATTTAAATTTAGATTATTGGAAAATTATTCTGTCAAATCATTATATTGTCAGGTGTTGATTTGAGCATTTTTATATTTGCAATGTTTTGTACCTTCAAATTGTGTTGTAACACAAGGAATTTTATTCCTAAAAAATCCAGTTGGTTCCAATTTGCAAGCTGAATGAACGGGGAATTTTAAATTTGACTTTTCTAATAATTTTTATTCGAATTCATAATTTTTTAATCTACAAAATATTTTATACTTTGATGTTCAAAATTACTTTAATTATATTCTTACTTTCTTTTTAATTTCTTCTGTAAATTGTTCTGAATTTCCGAATGGTTATTTTTTTCATTCCGGTGTGGTAGTCTGACGCCGAACGTAAATTTCAATTGAATGTAAAAGGAAATATTTTTTAATTATTTAATTTGTCTGTAATACAGTAATCATCTTTTTCTCTGGTTACATTTAAATAAAAATCCACTTGGACGAATTTCCTGCCAACTCCATCAAAATTGTTCTGTATTTTCTTCGACATTATTAGAAGTAGAAAATTCAATTTATTCAAAAAAGTTTAGAGTTTTTGGATTTATTGTATCCACGGCGCCGAACTGTAGCAAAAATCGTATTTGAATTTTGATTATAGGGAAAATTTGAAGTGGGACAAAATTCCACAAGAAATTTGTTCTTTTTACAAATCGTCGGCTAAAGTTCAAAAGAGGCTATAATTTTCGTAACGTCATGGGGAAAAAAAACTTATAGCCCCTTTTGCACTTTAGCCGACGATATATCCACTTGCTTCAAATTGTCATGTTACATAAATTAATAGGAATTTCGTTTTTTTCATTTGACTTTTTCCCAATGGATTTCGTTTGAATTTCCTAATTTTTTATCCGCATAATATTTAATACTTTGGTAGTTCATTTTTGCTCTGGGTTCTTATCGTTAGTTTTCCGAAAATCCGATTTTCCGAGTTTTTTCGGTTTTTCGGGGGAAATGACATTTTGAAAATAGGGAATTCTCAGGAAACACCCCAAACCCCTAGATACCAAATTTTATTCGAATCGTACAATTATTGCCGAAGTTAGAGCCGTCAAACCGAAATCGTTTGCCGAAGATCTTTTTAATTTTGGTGTTGCATTCATAACTTGGCCCTTAATTTGACTCAAAAATGATGAAGATAGTTATGATATATAAAAAAAATATTTCTTCCGTAATTCGTGACAACCTCCACTTTGCTGGACGTGGACCAGCCCATGCGTATGGTTTTAGTGTAGTAGTTTCCAGGAATTATTAATTCCAATGGAAATGACTTTACGCACAATAACCTTTAATAAATGTTTGCAATGAGTGATTTTACAATGTTAAATAATTGGGAGTTTTTAACATGAACAAAATACTACAACTTTCCTTGCTTAAATTAGAGCGCAGTGCATACCGTGTTTCATACAATTATTATGACTAACTTGAAACATAATGTTTATGAGTAGGTGATGAGGAGCGATGCGGTGGTTGTCACAACAAAGTGTAAAAATTCTGGCGTTGA
>JAQFXU010005972.1:0-10866 GCA_034693705.1 Spatulosminthurus flaviceps | reverse complement strand
TACATGCATCTTGTCTCAAAAATTCAGATTCCAAGGGACAGAGACGAGTGGTATAAGAAGGCTTAAATATCTTTATGTATCAAAGTTTTACAGTGTAAAGACGAATGTTGTTGACTGAATTTACTTTGGCTTAAATAATTTTTGGTGCAAAATATTTTGGCTGAATTTTCTTTGGCTGTAATAATTTTTGGTTGAAATAATTATTGGTACAAAACATTTTGGCTGAATTTTCTTTGGCTGTAATAATTTTTGGATGAAAGGTCCAGTGGCTGAAATTTTTTGGTTGAAAATGCTTTGGTTTAAATAATTTTTGGATGAAATTATCTTGGTTGAAAATATTTCGGTTGAAAATATTTTGGTTGGAACTCTTGGTTGAAAATGTCTTTGGTTCATTCGTCCGGCTCCCGGTTCTATGTACATAGTTTCATCTTATCTACGTCACACTGTATTCGGTTGAAAAGTACACTTAAAAATCTAATAAAATGTAAAATCCTCCATATCCAATTCCAAGGCCCAACCCGTAGAGGTTCCACCTTCTAAAGTGAAATCAGAAAAAGTTAAGTGAAAATTTTAAATTTTCAGTAATTTTCGTTTTTGAACGTGCAAATTCTAGATACATTTGTTTTTTTTTTTACATGAAATGTTTTCTAGAAGATTCCTGAATTTAAACATTGATGTTAAAATCCGGCAGAGGAAATAAACTTTACCTGGAGGATGAGGTAATTCATGGAACAGGAGCACGGAAGAAAACTTTTTTGAACGAGACTGAAAAATGGCATTTATTTTCAAGGATCCAGGCAATTGTTTTTCTTCAATTTTGGCCTTGTTCAAGTTAAATTTTTAATTAGGTTCGGGAAAATGTTTCTAACTTGGATTGCTCCAGTACATGAAGATTTCCTATAAATTCAAATGTGTACATTTCATAGGTTTTTACTTCATGTAGTAATGCCTAAGAATAAAATAAGAGAAGAGTATTTTGCATGTTTGATTTCCACGCCGCTCAATCTTTCTGCTGGAAACATATAGTCGTTCCTCGTAATGGTTGATGTGTTAAGTGGGTCAAGCTGGGTAAACTCTCTTTCTCTCCGCCGGTTATAATTATTACATTGTTGTCATCGTTAGATTCAACATTTTAATAGGACGATTTTTCCCACATTTTTCTGGACTGTTGTTGGAAAATGCTTGGTCTGGTTTTTGTATTACATGGGTCGAAATATTGGAACTCAACATTCATTAAGTAGTTCACGTTTTTCGTAATAATTTTTTAACCGAATTTGTCGCTCGCATGAGTACACCAAATTATTTATAACGGGATAAAAAAACACAATTATCATAGCAAGCATATCCAGAATTAAAAAAAATTCAAGTTTAATATTTTCAGAACAATTTTTATTGAATCTGGGGGATTTAAATGTTTTGGCAATCGAGTGCTTAATTTAATCATCATTGGCCAATCAACATTAGTATTGTTTGGATTGAAATGTGGATAAAATTGCATTCTTTCGATTACAAATCCGAATTTAGCTAAATTGCAGGCACAAGCAAAAAATGTTATTTTTTAAACAGTTTTTTCTTGGCCAATTTTTCTGTTCAGTTTGACTTTACTAGTCCAATGACTATCAATTGTTTTAATTGCTGTAGACACAAAATCCTGTAAAACTCTATATATGTACAAATTATTTGGAAATAAATCTTTGAACGCAACAAATGTTAAACTTGAAGCTTCTAAGGGAGAAATGGTTTCTACGGAATTGGTCCTTAGGAAATCTTATTTTTTCCTGGAAAATTTCTTTCAGCTCATGATTTTTATCACAATCCCACAACAAATCTTTTCAACTCATCCTCCTCACACTGGCCGGGATAATTCGCACTCAACTTGCAAAATCAAATAAAGTAAAGCCCATCTAGACTTGGCCAGTTAAAGAAGATAATAATTATTTCTTGGTAGAGCAACTTCCAATGGAAAAAAATAGAAAGTAAAAATCTGAAGCAATGGTTTCACTCCTTCCCCTAAAAGTACGCATGTAATTTCTTTTACTGTTCTAAAAAATCCGAGTCAAACACACGTAATTGGTGAAATAAATTGAGAACTGTGGCCACCAATTCTATTGTAAGCCCTTGTTTAGTGCAATAAGTTGAGCAGTAAAGTATCTGCTTTTTTGAAATTTCACCGATTTTATCCAAAATTTATCCGATTCTTTTATAGTTAATTGAAACAGAATGTTCGGAATTTGAATTGTTAAATATTTTAACCAATTTTGAAGCATAATTTAGTTTCCTTTCTTACTGGAAATTGATTTTTTGTCCTTGAACAAACAAAAATTGATGATTTATTTTTTATATGTATATTTACCCTTTAAATATCAACTCATGTAAATTTTAAAATTGATTTTTACATGATTTGACCTGAAATCTTGAGAATTTTATTCAAGGGAATATATTACCGGGCAAGAATCATTATTTCTCTTTTACGCATGTTGCCGGGTATTGAATGTTAAAAAAGACTAAAAAGAGAGTACGAGACTCATGAATAGCAACTGTTTTGGAAATAACGTAACATGTACAACTAATGCTAGGGTTATTTTATTGTCGGGTTAAAATGTTGAATGAGGTTTGTCTCGGAAAATCCAACGATCTGACAAACTTGTAATGGTTTTACTCAGAATGGACAGAATTAGAGCTGCAATCACGTTCAAATAAAACTCGCGTTTTTCAAGACGCGTTCAAGTTCGAGTCAAGTTCAAGTAACCCCAAAATTGTACTTGAGCCTTTCGGATCATGTTCAAGTTTTATCTATACCTGACCATGATTTTATCACTCAAGTCAAGTTCGTGCTCAAGTTGGGAAATATTGCTTGAAGAAAATTTCATGGTCAAGTTCAAGTCAATAAAAGTGACGAGTGTAACCCAATTAAAATTACGTTTTTTTGTAAAAATGTCGCCTTCTAGACTGAAATAGAAATTGTGTACAAGTTCAAGTCATGTTCAAGTCAGATCTTTTTACTTGAACCCGAAACTTGACATTCAAGCTCAGATCCAGTGTAAAATGTAAAATACTTGAAACCCCGAACTTGAACTTGAAAGAAAAGTACTTGTACCAAAATGTCAAGTTCAGTTTGAAGGAAATATTTACTTGAGATTTCATGGTCCTGTCAAGTTTGAAAATTAGTTGACCCGAACACAGCTCTAAACAGAATGCATACGATTAGCGTAACTCTTTTTTTGTACATGTAGAATTTACTTGCAGTATAAAATACAAAGTAACAATTTAGAATGTTCCATTACCACGCCACTCAATATTTCGTCTCTAATACTTGCAACGTTTGTGTAGTTCACTGGCCCACGGCTTTATCATGAAAAAACTGGTAAATTATTGTCGGTTTTTGGTGAAAAAAGTTTTATTTTCTGAACCAAAGTCTTAGAAAAGTGTTTCGAAATTTTCTAAAAACTGGTTGGAACTTTATTTGACCGCAAATTAGTTTTTCTCCCATTAGTTTTCTAGTAACTATTTTAATATGTCAAATTTATTTGGATAGTGCCCTGGCTCAAAAGCTCACGAATTATTCCAAGAAAGTTACAAACCAAAAAAATGTTTTGAGTAAGTCCATGTGGAATATGGAAGCCCAAAACATCATATTTTTTAAAATTTGTCATTTTCGGCAAAAGTAACCTGCGCTGGGTTTCATATCCAACGACGTTGGAATTTTTGTAATAGGTTAAGATGTTACGGAATTATGGCTAAAAACGCCATTTTTGTATTTAAGGCAGTATCTCCCGAACTAATGGGGCGATGTGACTCATTTTTGAACTAGTATGTTCAGAAAAATGTTTTCACCGTTTTTGGGAATTTTGAAAAATGGATGAAATGTAGGGGACACAACAAATTTGCCGTGTTTCGGGTTCTAGAGCATTTTATATAATTTGCAACTTATTTCTACTTTGTTGCCTATATTTCAGCCATATTTCGAAATTTCCAAAAACGGTGAAACGCTGCACTGAAAAACATTTTTCTGAACATATTAGTTCAAAAATGAGTCACATCACCCCATTAGTTCGGGAGATACAGCCTTAAATACTAAAATGGCGTTTTTGGCCATAATTCCGTAACATCTTAACCTATTACAAAAATTCCAACGCCGTTGGTTATGAAACCCAGCACACATTACTTTGACTGAAAATGACAAATTGTAAAAAATATGATGTTTTGGGCTTACATATTCCCCGTGGACTTACTCTTTACAACTTATGTAGGAATGGAAATGTTACTTTGCAATTCCCAAATTGATTTCTCATCATTCAAAGTTCATCATTTGCTTTTTATAAAATGGGAAGTTGGTCTAAAAAAATTTACTTCAAATAATTATTTACTAAAAGCCAAAGAGCCTGTGTTTTTGAGTCATTCCATAATTAAAAATTGTACGTGTTTTCCCGCTACAACATTCCACCACGAAACTCCAAACATGTGTTGTTTTCAGGGTGTAAAAGAAGCTGTGTAAGGAAAAGAATTTATTCAGATAGATTTGTTGAGATTGGACGCCGAATACATTATTTATTAAGATTTAATTAGCTTTTCCCTCAAGATTAATTACCGTGACATTGCCGCGGACAGGACTAACTAAATAAAACCGCTTTCGATGGCAACAGTCAAATTGGAAGAAATGGCTTAATGGATACTCCGTATATGTCATTGAATGTGTGAATACGCTACCCGCAACTACGAAAAATAATGAGAACTTCCTCATTAACTTGTTACTCCAAATTGAATCCATTAGTTCATAAATTCATAATTGCACCACACTCCTCGTGCTAATTTGCATCCAATTTGTTTAAATCTGCATGGTGGAAAAAGTAGGTCCAAAATATTCTTATTGTTAGTTTCACCCTCATCCGGAAATCTGTCACAAGGAGCGTAATAACCACAATGTAATTCTTATAAATTCAACAAATTTGAAAATTGTTTCTGACTTTCCGATGAATATCACTGAGTTAGAATAATTTGAAACAAATTAATGAGTGGCATCAAAATGTAAAAAAAAACTCAAATATCATGCTGTTAACGGCCGACTTTTGGGCAAAACATGAAATACCGTGAAAATCCGATGATGTCATCTCATCTCATTCGACTCTTCCGAACTTGTGGTTGAAAATGTGTACAAATTGCTTTGAAAGGAAAAAGTTATATTGGACCGGCTTTTTAATTTATACTTTGCGTATGTTGAACGCCGATTATGTATAATGTTGTTATGTATAATGTTATTTTGTTGTGAAATAACGCGCCTCCCGGTTCACCCGTGATTACTTGGTTTTGCGGTTAGTTGAAGTTACGTAGCACAAGTAGTGTGTTATTTAGTATGGCGGCTGATATAGAACTTTCGATATAAAAAGTTACAGGATTGGATTTTCATAGTATTTAAAAAACTGGTCGAGTGAATTTGTAGTCATTATTTTGAGACAATTTACTTCAAAATGGTGCTCTTATTTGTCAGGAAAATTTAAAAAAATAATTACTTCGGATCAACTCATAAGTCTTATTTAGAAATGGAGGAAAAAAACAATACATTTTTTGGAAACAAAGACCTTAAAGGGAATACTTGGATAGGATTCAATTCCTTAATAAATTTTCAAGATATAAACAGCTCCGACAACAGCGGACGGAAGGGCGGACAGACACTGTGTCTTCACTTATTTGTAATTCCTTAAGTCTGAAATCTTAAACATGGAAGGAATACTGGGCAAACTTCATAGGTTTTGTTTTGCGATGCTCAACGCCGGTAAAGAAATGTAATAGTCGCAACCGTACACAGTTTATCAGCTTGACAAGCCGCCGTTGCGTCGTCCAAATGAACGGACTGCTAAGGTGAATTTGGACAAAGCGTCACATGATTCTACTCAAAATAATTTATAACCTTTGCTTTAATTTGAAAGTATCAAATAATAAACGTATGACAAAAAGTTTTGATACAAAGCATACGAAGAGACCACATCGCTCTACGGCAATGTCGTCTCCAAGTTTTACTACGGCTGTATCCTGGTTAGCTGCTTCACACCATCTGAATGAAATGCGCTCAGAAAAATAGTGACAATTTCATAAGCGGCGTCCGTCTTCAGCAATAAAATAATTTGTTGGCGACGACGGCCAAATATTACCCCTTATTTACTTTACGGAGTAGAATATACGGACCCACTTTTAATATCGCCTTTCCAAAATCATTTAAAATGTTACAAGAGGATTTTATAGAAATATGCACAGTTAGTCCGAATACCTCCAAACCGGACATAGGCAAATTTTACCAAAATTTTTCAAGTTTTAGAATCGAGTTTTTAGATCTATATCGACCGAAGTTATGATTGGTTGAGTATGAGCTATATATGGGGATATAAAAATGGCTCCATTGTTTGCATTGAAATGAAGCTAAAATTGCTTTCATTCCGTAACAAATCCCATCTAACTATGTAAATTTCATATGTCTGGGTCAAAAAGGGGTGGGCCATTTATAACCCATTTTAAAGATTTACACCATTTGGTAATTAATAATCATTAGGGTAAATCAATTTTTTGTACATGTGTAGAAAATATTTGTAGTAGAAAACACAAAGTAAAAATCTTGAACGTTACATGTCATTACTACGCCACTCAATATTTCGACTCTAATACATTTATATTTACCCTACAAGTTTCACCGAAAGCCGGCTTCGGCAAAAACATTGTCAAATCGTTCGCGGATTTTGAGCGTGAAAAAAGATTTATTTTTTGAGCCAAAGTCGAGGAAAAGTATTTTTGGGGAATATTCATAAAATCCGGCATTTTAACTGACCCTAAATCTGTTTTTTTCCTTTTGTGCATCATATTTAAATTTGTCAACGTTATTTGGAAAATTTGGCTGGAAGAATATGTAATTAAAAAACTTTTTAATATAATTTACAGAAGAATTTGACTAAATTAATAAAAATAAAAATTTATTCATTCTTTTAAATCAAGAAATATAATGGATGGTGTACCTTCATGTAATTTCTGAGCGTCCTTTCTTGAAGTACGTAATTATTCCAAATCTCAAAAAAAAAATTCACTTCAATATTCCTGGCTTTGTAAAATGTTGAAAATTCAAGGGAAAAATTATACTTGAACTGTTGGAATCGGGAGGGGCATTTTAGCCTAGAAAACTGAAATCATTAGTGACATTTTTAGCAAAGAGTTTAAATTATGCGGGCTTTCAAGTGCCCTCAAAGCAAATGTTACAAAACGAAGTTCCATAACCGTTGATTTGCTTATGGTTAACGCCGATTGTAAAATTTGGCATTTATGTATTGGTCTTCTTGTAATGATTGTAAATGTGTTCCTATGTTTACCTTTTTAAAAGGCGTTACCGTTATAATACTTTACAAGTATTACAGTTTTACAAGTATATACTCTCATTAAAAAATGGTCTCCAACCAAATTGTTATTCTGGACAAAAATTCATACAAATGATTTTTAAATGACCAAATTATTTAATTATTTAAGTCTGGAGGAATACTTAACGTTGCTTAGGTTAGCAACGATACGGGATGTATCATAATTCCATTGCGTAAGCTCAACGCCGTTTAAAAAATTTAAACATGGCTTACGGTAGATCGGTTAAGATTGTGAGTACTGTATGTTCGCGAAATTTAAATTTTGTTATGTTAGATTTTTGCAATGTCAAGTTACATTTAGTTACAAAATTATTAATTGCGCCGGTTTATAAATTTTCTCATTATGAGAAAAAGCTTTCTTCTGGGAGAATATTTTTTGCATTTGTGAATTTTTCAAAGAAAAATTTCCATCTGGTTCATTTTATGTCAGGTAGGCCAAAATTTTTCAACTTACAATTTAATAGTAGTAGGTCATGTCCTTTATCATCATAATGTCAGGCAATTTGTGGCTCGTATATCCGTGTAATGGAAAATTTATGTGAAATATTCAACTTGTAAGAACATTTTCCCGCTACATCATATAACCACATTAAGTTCAAACAAGTATTGTTCTCAGGTTATGAGAAGATGTAACTAAAGCAATTATTTAGATAGCTTCTTTGAGGTTAGACGCCGAATTTATTATTTGTTAAGATTCAAATAGCAACTTCACTTAAGTGGATTAATGGGCGTTATTTGGAAGCGAGTAGGAATTTTCGAAAGACGACGCAACCGATGGGGACAGTCAAGATTGGAAATAATGGTTATTGGATACTACAGATGTCATTCAATGTGTGAATACGCCACCTGCAATAATGAAAGGCCTTCCTCTGTTTCATCCGTGATTTCACTTGAATATCAAAATATTCACGCAATCCCATTTAAAATATTTTTCCTAATTTTTACGAGCAATATTGATTCGATTATTTAGGACACTTCCACTAAATTTTTGAAGTTATTATTAATTATAATTACAAAAAATTATAGGACACATTTGTAGTATGCATTAGAAAAGTTCAAGTCTGTGAAAAATATTTTCTGTAGGAAAATATCCGGAAAAAATGTTGATTCACATTTTATCATGAATGAACATAATAATAAGGCTGAACTATAACATTAATACTTAATAAATTTTTTATTTATGTTTTAATATGTTGATTAAAAAAAATATGAGTGTTTTGAAATTCTTGAATAATCCTCCCTAAAATAATGAATTTGTTTTAACCCAAGTCTCCAAAAATGCATCTCCCCAATAAATTAAAAAATCACTTCAAAATTGTCTCATTTATCAGGTTAAAACACTTTCTACCCAAAACCGGCGGGAGCTGGTGGAGAAAATAAGGGGAAATTTCATAAATGGCGCTAATGACCAACTATTTAATTTTTCAGATCATCCCAGTGCACTGCATCATCACAATAAGAATTTCCCTCCATGATGACCAAAATGGAACACTATGCCAAATTCCTTAAAATTGGTTAATTGGAGAGACATCCCTTACAACGGTCTGTGCCCCCCTCCCATATGTTACCATATATTGTAGATGTGAAATGGGTTTTTTATTCAAAAAAGCACGGACATTTTTTCGGTTGCCCTATAAATTATTGTATCACTTTCATCATATTATGAGGCCTTAAAATCGTTAGTTAAATGAGCTAATGGGGGTAAAAAATATCTCCATTGTTTGCATTGCCATGAAGCTAAAATTCCATTCATTCCTCTTACAAATCCCATCTAACCCAATTTCCTGTATGGGTCTAAAAGGTTGTGCCAGATAATTGTTTTTATCACTCGATTTTGTGCTAGAATTTTTCAGTTCTGTTTGACTTATCCAAGTCAGATTGAACGAACTGTGATACATTACCGTGGTGAGCATATAGCTCGTAGAGCAGTATTATTTTGAAGTAAATCCATGAACGACGTCAAAATATAACAAATAGTATAGTAAATTTCAAGCTTCTAAGCGCGGAAATGTTTCTATGAAATCGGCCCTTGGAAAAGCTTATTTTTACCAGACGAGATATTATCATAATCTCGGGTGGATAAAATATAATAAGAATTTGTACTTGGAAAAGTCGGGCCGCTAAATATAAAAAATGTCTCGTCAACAATAAGAATTTTTAGTGTTGATTTTAACTTGAAATTTATTTATCTGATTTTAAAAGAGATAAACTTTCCACGCCGTTCTCAGGTCCTCTGCTATAACAATAAATTCTCAGTTCCCCGGGATTTTTACTTTTGTTCATTGACTGACTTTTTTATTTTTTTGAAATCAGATTAAACTATACAAGCATTGTGTCTAAAAGACCGAAAAGCACCGGAGTAAAAATGTCAAGAATCTAGAAA
Source organism: Spatulosminthurus flaviceps (assembly GCA_034693705.1). Taxonomy (NCBI): domain Eukaryota; kingdom Metazoa; phylum Arthropoda; class Collembola; order Symphypleona; family Sminthuridae; genus Spatulosminthurus; species Spatulosminthurus flaviceps. The sequence continues at coordinate 1,092 of JAQFXU010005972.1, read as the reverse complement.
CTGTGGCTTGAAAGATTCCAGGGAAAAACTTGAGTGGCGTCTAGGTGTTCTTTCAACATTTAAATAAGATTTAAGCTTAATTTTACCAACGGGCTACATTCCAATAACCCAAAGGAAAGCAAAATGGAATGAAATAGAAAATGTTTTGGTGTTTATAGCACAACACAAAAATTTTTGAAATTCCCATTATTGTATGTAAAGCTTGAGTAATAAAATTCCCTCTAATTTGATGCATGAAAACCCGCTTAAAGGGAATTTTTTCTAACTATAGTTTGACGCCGTTCATTAGATTTATCATAAAGGGCCTAAATTGCGGAGCCAGTTGCTTAAGAAAAGGTACGGGACAAGTAAATGATTGAAACAGGGATGACGACCAACGTGTTGGTTACTAATGTAAAAGTAGGATTGCCAACAAAATATTAATGGCCTGCTACCAAATTATGCAATCTATTGATTTAGCCCCTCGTATTTGTACATTTGAATTTTTTTAAGTAAGCATTTCCAATTTTATGTCTCCATTTTATGGCACATTCAAAATTTTCCAGCTTACAATTTAATAATAGTTGGTCACGTTGTAAGTAAATATTAGAGGCAATTTGTGGCAGATTACATATTTGAAAAAAATGAACAATTAGTGCTGAGCTTAAAGCTGAACTTTTCTTCAAAACAAATCTTCTTCCGCCCCCATTTCTCGTTTTGTGGAAATAATAAATTCTCGAAAACATTTTATTTTAACTTGAAATTTTGAAAATAATGATTCAGGAAAAATATTTGCGCTAAATATTTCGTAAACTCATTTATCTGTTACATTGAAAATTAAAATTTTATTACAATGTATATTTACATGTGATACTTTTTTTTGGTGTTTAACAATGTAATGTCATTTTAGTTTGTACTCCAGATTGAGGTTTTGGAATTTTCATATGCCGAAAAGTTCACTATCAGAAAATAATGCTTTTACTGTATCGTTCGGTTTTACTTAACCGGCGTCCGCCCAAGCCAAACTCGGAATATGTTAAGAGCTTGTACATTTAGAACCAGCAACAACTTTACCCTATGGCAAGGAAATTGACAAAAATATTTTTTTTCTTG
>JAQFXU010005971.1:0-10870 GCA_034693705.1 Spatulosminthurus flaviceps | reverse complement strand
ATTTCGAAGCATTTTACAATAAGTTGGAAGCGATTTCGAATATTTATTCGAATACATATCGCATGGAACCGAAATATTTTGAATGGAAATGATCCAAAGTCAAGCTACTTAAAACTGCATCAACTGAGTCAAAAGAGTATGGGGGATTCCAAAAACTGATTTCATTAGAAATGTCAAAAGAGGCTATATGCTTCGGCTACCACTCCCCATAGCGGACATGCACAGACATGGAACCTTTGAATATCAGGCTATCGGTACATATAGCCCCTTTTGGAACGACGCTTGAATAATTTATAGCTCCTTTTGGACTTTCACCGACGATATTCGACTTTTGTAGCAATATTTATTCTGGGGACAATACGTTCGCAGACGCGATGTTTGGGGGAATAATAATAATAACGTTCAGCTGCCCAACTATTTGGCTGACAGTTCAGCATGACTTTGTCGAAGGGACGCAAAGGAAAGAAAGAATGATAGCATATGAGAGTTGTTATCAATGATATTTTAGTTCCTCGGTCGAGTGATGATAGTAGAACTGTTTGTATGAAAGAGTAGTCAAAAACCATTCGAAATTCCAAAACCAACCACATTGCATGGAGTGCGAGCAGTGAACAAATCCAGAAGGGGAGTACCTGTAATTAATTGTACACGCACCCTAGAGCAGCATTGCCAAGTGAAATTTTAGACAGTAAACATTGGATGTAAAAGAATTTTACGGGAGCAGGTAAAACATATAGTGAATATACACACAAAAAGTATATACTTCAGACTTTATACATTTACTATATGTATTTAAAAGCAGGGGCCTTGATATAGCACGGGCAAGGTAAACTGTTTTTTATGAATTCACATATACATGTAATTTGAATGAATTGCGTAGTTTGCACTTGAGGGCGCATATGGCGTCATAAGCGACAATTAAATCTCTTCCAATTTCCCTCAATTGTGTATACAGTCAAATCAAAAGTAATGGCAATTTAGCCCAGACTAAAAAAAACAAAATGTGAGTGTATAGTGAATACGTGTGGAAGTAGTGGAAGAGAGAACATATTTGAAAAAAACATCATGTCATCAGGAAAACAAGTCAAAATTATTAGTGAACTGGATTTATTATTGCGTGAACATGTGGAAGATATAGTCAGTAATTGTGAATTGTGAATCTTCCACTTTATTTAAGTACTGCACTAAAATTCAATCATGTTTGTGTAATTATATCTGTCGATGGGATTCAATAATAAAACTAAGGCTTGATAACTCAGCTGTGAATATTTTTAGATGAGGGGACAGATGCAGTGAATGTGTGTGCACATTGCCAATTCAACGTGTCTCATTCGCTCTCCTGTCACTTATCATTAATATTTGCAATCCTTGAGGGGATAAATGTTTTTGCGAATGGAGTTGTGCAGTTGTTGGAATTTAGATAAATTATAATATGCAGCAACTCCATTCTATACTTGTGGTATGAGTTTACCACACTAATTATTAATGACTGGGGTCATTTCTGCAAACTGCACCTCCGCTGTGGCTGTAACTTTCTTTCGAAGAGAGTGTCTCTCTTTTCAATAAAAAAATGGTAACCCTTCACATTTATAAATATATTTATCCTTGCGTAATTATAACGAAGTATTTGTGTGTCATATTTCTGCTTCTCGTTACTGAATGCGTTGAAAGGTCTTTTTTAGATTGTTGGCCAGATGTTGCAGTTGCTCCAAATATCTCTCAAAGTAAAAAGTACAGTCCCTATTTTTTAATGTCTCCCTGACATTTGCTGGTGTCTGAAAAGGATTTCCCAGGAATTTTGACGGAAATTATAAATTGAAGACGTAATAATGATACATGAGATAGGATGGGAGAAGAACTGTATCTAAACGAAACTCTTGGAGAAATTATATTTTGAAGCTCGTATTATAATAATTGTTATTGCTGTTGTTGCTACTCGAATGACAGTACAGGTGTGTATAGTTACTTGCGTGTGAGTGTGAGTCAGCAGCTAATTTAGCACTGAGCTATATATTTTTAAAGTTAAAACCAGTTCGTAATTATTGCTAGTTACTTCCATTCCCTGTTCCTTGATGTGCTGAAGGTGTGAATTTCGTCTTTAGAATCGTTTTTAAATTATTGTGAAGCATCTTGTTATGCTTATAATTATTTTTGTGAGTATTTATTATTATTACTGTGGTGCTCTAGATCGTCCGTATTTTATTGTACATATAGAGGTTAAGGGGTTGGGGTTTAAGTGTAAACGTGAGATCAAATGAAAGTTCACTTCCTGTCCATTTCAGGCGTCAGGGCAATTTGGGTGGAAACTAAAAGGCTTTCTTGAGTATTACATTGGAGTTTATTGCCAGCTTTTGTAAAGTCTATGCGAGCTGCAGTAATTACTTATTTATATAGAAAACTTGTCATGCAAAGCTATGCATGTATACTTGTATGCATGACATTTGATTGTGAACACTAATGACTCAGAACTTTTACTTTTCAAAATAATTACATTACGGAGTATTACTGGCGCGGTCTAAGTAAGTGAGTAGCCAGGAATAGGGAGCATATAGGCAGTTAAACTCAGGCTGAATGAGAGGGGGATGATGTGTACTATTGTGTATATTTAGTAATTAGGAAATTAAAACAGAAAAGGGAAAAAATCGTACGAATATCTGTCTTGGTTAAGAAGTATTATTTTTTTTACATGTTGGAAATCAGAGCTTTTGATTAATCTGGTTTGATGTATTGTGTATGTTACAGGTTATTTCTATTTGTTACGTGATGTGAAATTGACGCGAAATATTCCCACGCGTGGTCGTCTCACTGAAGGAAAAAGCGAAAAAAGAGCATTGTTGGAAACAAGTTTACTCCCTGGTTTTATTTACTCTACACACTGTATACTGCGTATACCTCCGTTTGTGTTTATTTATTTCGAGCTTGCTACAACTCCTGCAGTGGTGGTGAGCTCCGGGTGTATGCACTCCCAGCGTCTGACATCCAAGTCAAAACCGCAAAAGAATCGGACTGATTGTGGACTAACGAGAGTGTGACTTTTCGTGGACACCGTGGTAGTGATCTTTCTCTACAGGCTTGTGTTGTTGATATTATTTGGGATCACTAAATCACCAGTTAGGGGAAATTTCAGTCAGGATTATTGCAACGTTTGAGTTCATCAAGTGCCAAATTATTCGCCTCGTCTCGTGTGTATTACCCGTGCATAAGTATTTTGAGCTGCACTCGTACAAGCAAGTAACTTAACAGATCGTCTGTCTGTCTTCTACCCGGCAAGAGTTGTGAATCTTAGCGAAAGGAGTACTGTCGGTTTCAGTGGTCACGCGTGCATAAAGTCCTGTGTTATTGGATTTTGCAGACTGTTTTTAACTGTTGGAGTGTGCTTGTGTTATTCGTAATTAAAAGTGCAGTATTCATAAAATAAAACAATCGAGATCACGATCATGGCAAATTTTAGGGAGCAGCTATTACGTTAGTTACCTTTAATTGTAACAGATCCAGCTTGGCATTCAGCCCTTCCAAAATGAATCAAACGGCTGGTATACAGCACGTAAGTTAATTTTTCTCTTAATTATTGATGTCAGATTAAAAATTTTTATATAAAACTTCTAACAGCAAGACTTGTTTACATTCCCATTCCGCGCATCTTATTCATTTAATCTGCTGGTGTATTCGCGCTCGGTAGAATTTTTTAGGGGTATACAAGTTCAAATGGCTTTTATAATGAGTATTTTTAAATTTTCAGTGGACGGATTTATCAGATTCGTTTGGACGGGGAAATTCCTCGTCACCTCCTGATATTGTTCCTCCACCGAGACCCAGAAAGTCTGAAGTTAAGTTGAATTCTATGCCATGGTTTCATGGCAAAATTTCTCGAGACAAAGCAGAAGATTTGTTAACACCAAGAGAGGATGGACTTTTCCTTGTGCGCGAATCTACTAATTTCCCCGGTGATTACACTTTGTGCGTCTGTTGGCAGGGACGCGTTGAGCATTATCGAGTTCATTACAAAGATAACCAACTTACAATTGATGAGGAAGAGTACTTCGAAAACTTAGCTCAGCTGGTCGAGGTATGGATTTTGTATTATTAGTTTTCCATGATATAATTTAGTTAATCTGTTAGTTTAGTAACTTGATCGATTGAAAATTCAGGAACTCTGTAGAAAAACGTTCATTAACGTACTCGGGAGTAGTAAAAGAGAGTAGGTATTACTTGGTATTAATTTTCATTGGAGTATGAGTTTAGACATTTAATATTGAAAGTTTAAGTTTGACTGAATTTCTAGAAAAACTTGTATAAAGACTCGTGCAAACATTTTAATACCATTAGTATTAGTGCGAAGAAAAATTAAAATGGTTTTGAGGAAAATGTACGACGGATGGAAGTACTTAAAAATGTGTAGAGCATTTCCGCTCGTACGTGGTTTGGTTTTTGTTATGAAGAAAGCTAAATGTCTGGCGAAATGGTTCGGTTGTAATAAAGTAGGGAATTTTTTGGCAGCTGAACGTCTGGAAGTTGTCCGTCTTATCAGAGAAATAAAACGGCTAGGGCATCTTGCCAATATTTATGCAACATAACACCTGGTAGTAGTTTAGGCTTAGGCGTTATTTTTACTCTTTACTGCACAAAAAATGTTTTGTTTCTGTTTCATAGCATTACGAGAAGGATGCTGATGGGCTTTGCACCCGTCTCTGCAAATCTCTGCCGAAAGAAGGTCATCCGGAGTTCTGCGTCGATGCGAAAGCATTTCTGGAAGCGGGATGGGCTATTTCTCACAACGATATTGAAGTAATTTTGTACTTTTAGCATGAGTTTACGCATACATTTAGATAATGATGAACACATTCCAGTCTTATATTCATGTAAAATGTTTACTTTATTCATTTTATGCTCCTTAAGCTTCAAGAATCTTTAGGCAAAGGAGAGTTTGGTGAAGTTCGTTTGGGATTACTGCGAGGAGACAAAGTTGCAGTCAAAGTACTTAAGGATTCAAGTAAAGCTGCACAAAAATTCCTAGCTGAAGCATCTTTAATGACGTAAGCGAAGTATAGTTTAGCTGTGAAAGAAAGCAATGCACTCTAAAATATCTGATGAATGTGGCTGTTTGAATAATAAAGCTTTGTTTGAATAATAGTAGTATTATTTTGGTGAATATAATGAAGCCGTTCATTCTCCACTCCTTTGGTGATCTGCATTAGTTTTCTTTTAAATTGGAAGCAGTTGTTGCCTTGTTGGAATAAATTAGAAACGTAGCGTGGAGGTAGCACATAATATTTTATAAATAGCAGTTATAATATGCTTAAAATTCAATGAATTATAGGTCCCTTCGTCATCCAAATCTAGTGCAACTCCTTGGAGTCGTTTTGGAGGGACGGAATATCTACCTCGTAACTGAATATATGAGCAAAGGTTCACTTCTTGACTATTTGAGGTCAAGAGGTAGATTACATGTTACTAAAACGGATCAAATAAACTTCGCATAGTAAGTAGAAGCTTCCGTCTTGTGAGTCTTGTCTGAATTACAAGTAATACAAATATTGTAGCAACATCCGCAATGCTTATATTCCTTGTAGTGATACCTGTGCCGGAATGGAGTACTTGGAAAAGCGAAGAGTCGTTCATCGAGACTTAGCAGCGAGAAATGTGTTAATATCCGAAGATTGCGTAGCCAAAGTTGCCGACTTTGGATTAGCTTGGAGGGAAGAGGCTATAGCGTCAGAAACTTGTGGAAAACTTCCAATTAAATGGACAGCCCCAGAAGCACTGAAAAAGAATGTATACACATATACGAGATCTTTATGCAAGAGGCATATTAATATACTTTTGTTTTCTTAAAAGGGAGTGGAGGATTCTTAATTTATTTTGTTTTGCAGAAATTTTCCAATAAGTCAGACATGTGGAGTTTCGGAGTGTTACTTTGGGAAATTTACTCGTTTGGTCGTGTTCCTTACCCAAGAATTGTAAGTTGGTACTGGGTATTAGCATAACTTATAGTAAATTTGTGTATTGGAGCTTGTCTGGATAATTTTCGGGATCTGTGAACTATTTTTTGCATTGTTAAAGCACTTGTCGGACGTACTCAAGAAAGTGGAGCATGGATACATCATGGATGCGCCAGATGGGTGCCCACCTGCGGTATACGATTTAATGAAAAAAGCATGGAATCTGAATCCAGACTTAAGGCCATCATTCTTCGAAGTTAAAAGTATGCTCGGTCAGCTTCGAGCAACAACAAGTAATAGCTCAACACCAAACTCCACAATCTCTCCCTCCATTGGCAACAGCTTTACTAGTACAAGCTCAAAATCCTGACATTACAATAATCGGTGGTAGTAACGTCTACGTGAGCGAAGACAAAATCCAATGGTTCTAATAACGTATGTACTTATTCTATTAATGTGCTCACAGCGTTCGTTTTTCCAGCGTTCGGTAATTAATAGATTACATAACGTTCACCCATTTCAATTTGACTCTATCGGCCCGAAAATTTGAAATATAAGAATCCTGTAAGTGGATCTATACTAATCAGAATCAGTATATCTATAGATAATATTTGGACTGCAAGGGTTATTTTTCAAAGGCACAAATGTTGTCAAACTACTGTGGTACTAATATTTGTAAACGAGATGATTCAAACTTCTATTTAGATCAATTAGTAACTTGATGTACTTAACATAACGGTTATTGTTCAAGTCGCTCAATTTCATATATATTCTGAGGTGGCATCCATGTATGGCATACTACTCAATTGTAAGCACCTACGATACATTTCAGCGGACAGCAATGTCCTCGTTTTACTTTATTCGTTTAGTTTAGTGAATGACGTTTGTATCCAATACGCTTTTTGACACATTCTGTATACACATTTAATCATACCACAGGACCAGAACACATCACTGCAATGTACAAATTATTGCGGTATAGTCTTAATCACTTTTTGTTGTGTACGTGCAACTTTAAGTTACTCCAAAAAACATTTCTTTGTATTTTTTACACCATACTGTCCTTTTCCGGACTTTTCTATCGTTATTTTCCCAACTATGTACTGTTCGATAATAATATACATATTATACACCTTTTCCCATCACAGAAATTCAGCTGTGACGTACAAAGGTTCATTCAGACTAGGAAGTTAAGTAGTATTGATGCAATCAGTGACTGTTCCGTATTTACATTTAAATTTAATTAGGTCGATGAAAGTTGTGAACGTCAACAGTATAAAAGTTTTTCTTCCGAAAGAATTTACCGATTCAATATTTAATGTAACCAGTCCCAGTAAGTAACCTAAATGTCAAGATTGTAATAATATTACATTGTTATTATTACTCACGGGTAACGCGCCTTGTTTTCGTCTCTAGCGTCATTAGATAATTATTTATATTAGCATTAATTTTGTTTTTGTAACAATCATGCACATGTTTGATCCAGTCGCATCCAAAGTCGTTTTCAATCTAAAGTTTCCAATGTGTCTGTGTAATGTGAAAGTATGAGATTTTGCAGTCATATTTGTAGTTGTATCCTTGTACTGTGCTATGGACTGCAAAAAGTTAGAAATCATACAATCTTAGACGATTTATAATCCTGTGCAAGTATGATTTATTTATCAGTAGTTTGTTAACGCGCGCTTGCTATTCCAAAGTCGACAATGTTTCCAAGAAATTATTGCTGTATAAAATTTGTTTCTTGATTTTCCTTATTTGCCATATTAGACTGAAATTGAAAGATTTTACTGGGCTCTATGGGTGGAGGAATGAGACTATCATCAAAATGTTTATGTTAATCATGATCGGAAAATGATACCTAGTTATGTGTGCAAATTTCGTTGTTTTTTGTTCGCTAAGATAGTTCGGTTTCAGTGCAGTGCATTATTATTAAGTTGTTTTGTTGAAACTCCTTTTTATTGGAAATGTAATCGAGAAGAGAAGATTTAAATGATATTGTGTAGTATAGCAGATTGCATATTCCAATGGTCTCTACATTCATTATTAACTCAAGATGGTATACAATTTGATACAGTGTTTAACTACAAGGGAAATAAAAGTAGTAAGCATGCGGGGATTACTACTTACGATAACGGTTAATACCTAAATGTGTGCGTTAGTCAATACAAACCATTGCTTCCTCTGGGTGGATGGGAAGCGGTGAAACAAAAATAAGTACATTGGGATGTGTTGTGAATTAACATTACTCTTGTAGTAAATACCTCTACACAGTTTGAGATGAGATTTACATTAATTTTTGAAATTTGTGCAGTAACAAGAATGAACCGCTTTTAGCTCATAAGTACAAAACAACGGCAAACGGTGCTATTTATCCAGGCTAATACACTAAAAATAATTACAATTATCATGCCCCTTCATTCACACGTGTAGGATATTTGTAATTTGACTGTTAATCATTAATGTAATAGAACAATATTGTTCATTAATGAATAAAATGGTATTAATTAAATGTGTTGAAAAGGAGCTGCATTAAGTCACCGAGCTTTCTTAAAACCGACCAGTTAAAAAATCAGCTTGTGCATGATATTTTTTATAACCTCAGCAGCTTTGAACTATTCATTAACTGCTAAATGCATTTCAATATCTTTCCACGATAACATAATCTTTGGCGTCCCAAGATAAAAAAACTAATACTGCAAAAGCACGTATATGCGGTATCAAATACGAAAATGATTTATTCATATCTGTTCATTAAATAATCAGTTGTTGAAACTTCAACTATCCGTTTCAATGTGAAGTTCACAAAAAATTGCAGCAAACAATGAAGACCTGCAGGCCACCTTGCTGCGGTATTGCTAGTAACTGATCTGATAGGTGGTGCCATTGGATCTTTTGCCAAACATTATCTTCTTCTAATTTAAAGATCCTCCTTGAATTTCTTGCCTGTGAATGTGCACTACAGCAATAGTAAAAGCTGTAATACCAAGTCCGAAGATGCCGCCAACAATGGTGGCGCCCAAGGTGGTGCCACCTGTACCACCCGTGATGTCCAGAATTAGTGATAAGACAGCGAAGACCAAGTTGATAACTCCCCAAATCAACCATGCTCTCAAATAAACGACGTTCCTCTGAAAAGATAAAAGATGAAAGTCTTTGTCGAAATTATTTCAAGAACCTTACAAATAATTGATTATACAACTTCAACGTTCACAAATATTATAATTATTATTGGCGATTTAGCCTCAGTTTGTGACCGCCATCAATGGTGTTGATCAAAATGTAAGATGCATAGTTCGAACCGTCTTTGTTCCTTTTAGAAGTATCCATCCCATCATCAAACCAAGCAAGGTACGGAGTAAGGTTATGCTAAGACCCGCATAAAGCACCCCCTCTGTAAGGAATTAATGAGAAGTCGAGAAGTGACATGAAATTACGATTACAAATGGTTCTGTGATTCGACCTCACAAATATCAAATCTAAAGACTGAAGACATAAATTAATGGGTTACTTTGAACTTCAGGATCTTCTTTAGCAAGCTGTTCCACTCCGAAGAAGGCTATAAATGTTAAAGCAAGCAGCAGGCCGTTTCCAATCTTCCATCAAAAAGTCAAAATAAAATTATTTTTTCCCAAAACTATTTTGGAATAGTAGATTGTAGTAAACCTATAGATAAAAGAAGTATTTTGAAAATGGAGTTATTGTAAGTAACTGTATAATTCGTAACTTACTATCTGAATCCAAGCTATAACTTTGCACCATGTTGACGTTCCACAGCAGCAAATGTTTCTTTCTACACCCTCCATGTTTTTTTGTATTATTCTTTGCGAAAAGTAAAAACTTGGAGCTCCAAGTTCGTTAATTAAAGCTTATAGCAATCAACCACTGCTTTCCTTGCTGGCTGGGGAGACTATAAACTAACTTCACACCGATAATAGTGATAAGCAGGAACTTCAGCAGTGTAGATAAACCGGAGAGATGATAAAAGATTGGCAGCTTGCAAATAACATAAGGATAAGACTATAAGTTATTGGCTATATTAAAGGTTTATAATCACTTAAAATTTTCAATTGTTCATACTTCAAAGATCAAGGGCTTAAAGTCGATGCGAGAAAAAACTACATTCACGTGAATTTTTGCAGCCCTCAAGTCTCCACCCAGTCCACCCTATGGGAGTATGGGAGTGACTCAATGTTTTCAACAAATTTTGGTCCTTTGTTGCTACATAGTCACCGTTTAAATAACACTAGGCATTTTTTAAAAGGAGGTGTTCCGCGCGGCGAAGCGATTTTGAAAAAAATTTGTACAACAATAATCGTTAGAGCAAAAAATATGAACGTCCTTGCAAAATTTTTTGGTGACTTCAGGACTAGTACCTTTAAACAGTATTTCTATATTTTAACTAAATCGCGCGCTTTGCAACAAATTGACTACGAAGCGAAGTGACTGTTTTTTACTATTTTTAGAATAATTTTGCAAAGAAATAATTATAAAAATATTAATTTTTTTCAATTAAGGATTTTCTTATTTATTTTCAAAGGTTCAGAATTATATTGAAATCGGATTTTGTAATAAAAAAAATATTATTATTATTCTTATTTTGCTGTGCGCATTATTCGTACTGTGTTTTTGCCTCAACTAAGTTTGCGAAAGCGAATCATTCAAAAGTTGAATATTCTACTTCCTGCGAATCAGTCATGAGCATCATCTCAGTTCAGTCGTAAAATAATAATTACTACACGACAATAATAATAATTATTAATGACATCCTAGGAAGAACTAATTTTATTATAGCCATTCGCATTCGCCGCAGTTAAGAAGTTTATCATAATAATGAATTTTGTGGTAAATCTTATTAACTAAAAGCTTCGTCTGGATGATGATGATGATGATGATGATGATGACGGTCGTCGTATATGTACATTACATGTTGT
>JAQFXU010005970.1:0-10871 GCA_034693705.1 Spatulosminthurus flaviceps | reverse complement strand
CCCAACCCGGACAATGGACTTTTACTCAACCCGCACACGAAAAATCACGTTTTATTCGTTCTAATCTATTTACGTAATTTGATTATAAATGAGATTGACTACGTTTAATGTTACATTACTTCCACGAATTTCCTTAACTCCCTCAATCTATAAAAAAGATACGAGACTACGAGAGTGCATTTAATATTCACGTATATTTATGAATAGATGTCTGCTTCGCAAAAGTTCCCCCAGCTAGGTCATTCATTCTGTAGTTTAACCATAATCCCGTGCAGGAGAATGTGCGCTCACTAGGAGTGATGAGTGCCATCTATGAAGAAGCCTTTAGAAAGACAAACTACTGGAGAATTTTAATCTCGCGGCCCGCTCAGTATAATTATTTTGAATTTGTAGCCCGACCGAGACCGATTTAGAAAAAATCTTCCAACCCGAACCCGATTAAAGCCCGATCGAATATTTTATTTACAGCCCGAACCCGGTCTAAACCCGCTGGTCGCAATTTTTTTCGACCCGGCCCGGTTTCGGGCCCCAGCTCTAGGGCAGAGCACGGACCGCTACTTAAGATCAGCATGAACTTGGCTGAGTTTTCATTCGCGCTTCTTTCCATAAGAGTTCTAACATACACAATTCCGTTGAAGAATTTGTTATCCGCTCAGCTGCTTCCCCTTATTACTTCCTAATTACCATAGTTTTTTTTAAAATTATTAGTATACTTATAACTATTACCAAAAAACTGAATAGTACAGTCAGGGACCCACAAGTTCTAGTTTGAAGCTCCACCTGAGGGTTACCCGTTGATTAACTTTTATACCTTTTTAAATGCATCCTGTGCAGGAAATTAAACAAAAAACCAGGATTCGGAAGTTCAAATAAACAAAGAAATGTTCAGAAATGTGTAATGCTCAGTTCTCGTACTGCTTTCCCAAGGATTTATACTTACGTCTAATTTCATTCATATTGAACCCGTACCCAACGGGTCGAACGTGCCAGCAAGTGCTTACCCAACGGGAACAAGTTTAACTATTTAAGCCTGGACCCATTCCCGAAAGGATGTGTTAAGGATTATGTTTATCCAAGGATACCCGTTCCCATTGTTGTTAGTACCCAGATTACGGGTTTCAATTTGAGCTGTACCCGTTCCTTATTGTTTTTTATGGGAACAAGTTGTGCTTGTACCCGCACCGTTCCCGAACCCGAAACCCAGGTGCGACCCGTACCCGTTGACTGCACTAGTTGACAGGCTGAAAAGTTAAAGCTGTGTAAACCATAATAGTTGCACAACAACAACACAAATACACAAACAAAATAGTGCAAACCATTTTATTACACTACTTCAATTTTGGTAAAATCTGAATGGTCGCCGATTAAACTGACCATTGTTCATCGGTAGAATCATATTTAGCTGACGATTATGAGGTCCAATAGGAATCTTATATATCTATACAATATGAAGTCTTATCAGGTATGATTTTTGTGGGACGAATATGGGTCAACGGAGATGATTTTGATTGGTTTATCAAGGAATGGTTTAGTGTGAACACAAATCCAAGGGTCCTTTGCAGTCAATCAAATTGATCAAGCATGATGGAAATTCGAAGAAAATAGGTGGAATACATGAGTTTCAGTCAAAGCAGCCGCAATTTCATTGGTATCGACCGAAAAATCAGTCACGCCGTCAAAATGTCGATGGTCAACCAATAAGACATTCGATTCATCGGAAACTTGTTTATATAATAAAACCATTTATGTGCTAAGGAGTATTCAAAATTACATACTTCTGAAAAACATTTATTTTTATTTAATTATATCATATAATATTATCATTTATTTAAAATTTCTTCCAAACTTCGCTTAATTTAATTTACAAAAACAAGGGCGCAAGCGCAGTCACTTTAAGTCCCCTCGGGCATACGTCCCAACCTTATTACTATTCTCTTCATCAACATTGAAAACACAGAATAAATTAAGTTCAAAAAGTTTTGGTCCAAAACTTTTGGAGACGACTCCAAATTGACATAATAATAATTATCCACGAAGCAAAGAATACGTTGGAAAGTCTGGCTCTTCCCAACTCAATCAAGAAGCACGCTCCGGAAACTACTCCCCCTACTAACCAAATATAAAAGCTTAGAATAAAATGCTCCAAAGTAAACGGCCTGGTTTCCTGTACTTTCCTTATTACGTCGTCTGCTAAATGATCCAACTCTTCGTAATAGCTACTATTCCCAAGTTTCTTCAATGATTTTAGCCACTCTCTCCCCTGAATTTCCGAATAATTGACAACGTCGTCGTACCACTTGCGGAAATGTCCAGTGGAAACCAACTTTCCCAAGTTAAAGGAAAGCACCTCCGTCCATGGGGAGAACTTGCGCAACATGATGCTCATAGACAAGCTGAGAATAGTATCTCGGGACGTCTTGACGAGATTAAAATTCTGATACAGCGCCAGCTTCTCTCCTTCATGATTCCTTCCTATGACATCGTAGTGTATTAATATGGACTTCCCGCCCACTGCCACATTTATCAGGGCCTCTTTGGCCCCTCCGGGTGGAATATACGTCATGCGCTCCCGCACATCCATCCAATTAGGATTTGTTGTTTGGTTGAAGAATACATCACATTGTGCTCCTCGGTACTGAATGTAATAAATTGAAAATTCCCGCATTTTAAATAAATCCTCGTTAGTTTCTGGAACTGGAGTTAATTCTGGAAACGTGAGGAACGCGATTAAATTACTATTGAAGAAGGCGCTAAGAACAAAAATGTAGAAGAGAACAAGCGCTGCTAAAGGGCGCGCACTCTTTGGCATGACGATGTCGCCGCTTTTCTCAATTAGTGCCAAGAAGGGGAATGCAAGCGCGAAATAGATTGGATGTTCACAGGAATTTTTCAGTTGGAAATAAAACAAGGGGATCATTAGTAGGAGGGATAATATTATGTAGGCCCATACATCCATTTCCAACGTATAGAAGATCGCTTGCCACATGATTTTTGAGCGCGGTAGGGGCGCGAAGAATAGCACATCCATGTTGATAAAGGGCGTGGTAAAGTCTGCGTAGGGATGCCTAATAATAGTGTTGCTCAATTCTAGAACAGCATCCGTCCGGTTCTCTATCAGGTCGCCAATGAATCCGTGCCAAGAACCATTCGGCATTTGATTTTTATTCTGATAGCCAGCGTGGACGAAATCAAAGGTGAAGTTATAATATTTTGCCAAAGTTTTTAAGGTATTATAGCCAGTGCCTCCGATGGTTTGGCCGGATTTATCTCGAAGCGCGAAGGGCTTGTAGGGATGGGCTTCCGTCCTCAAGTGACGGTTACGGAGCATGTCAGAAATATGTGGCGCAGCTTTTAGCACTTGTTCCTTATCCAATAAATTGTCACTTATTGGATACGTCATAGCAGACTTATAGTTTAGTAGACTAAAACATGGCTGTTTTATTAACTCTAGAATTTCATCTTGATCTTCCCCAATGAAGATAAAATTAGTCAGTTGCGGATGGAATCCAAAGGGGAAACGGAGAAAGGCCTGTAAATGGCGATTCTGGAATTGGCGGGGAAATTCCAAAGGAAATAGCTTTGTTGGATCTTTGTCGAGAAGTATTATAGCAATTGAACAGAAGGATGAGTGTTGAAGAAGAATGGAGGTCTGAAGAGTTAGTTTTGTTGCATCAAGCTTAGAGTGTAGCTCCATTTCATTCAAAAACCATTCATTGTCTGATTGGATGATGAGACGAGGATACTCATCGGCATTTGGAAGAATCCTTATATTTGGCAGTAAGTTAGAGGGCGACATTAATTTTAGGGTGCAGGGTCCCTGGTGGTAGATTTTAGAGAAATCCGAATTTTTAGGGATCGTCTTCTGCAATGAAATGGGCGGGATTGAAATTTTTACTGGTTCAGTCGAGATATCTGGTGAAGTGACTGAATAAATCTTTGAAGAAGAAGGCTTGTTTGACGATTCATTTCCAGCCAAGGTACTTGGAGATTCAATGGAGATCTTTCGTGATGTCACCGAAATTGCCGATGTCCCTGCTACATCGGGCTGTGAGGCCCGATTAGTTGGAAGTAGATCTTCCCAAATTGCAGGTTGGATTAGTTTTGACTCAATGCAGAACCAACTTGATAACAGCAATGCTGAGAGTAGTATTAGGGTTAGAAATTTTGACATTTTGATTTGAAAATTTCAAACAAGCGGGGTCTTATTCCAGTTATTTGATTTGAAAGATCAGATATCTTGGTATTTGCGTAGACTCTGCGATAGAAGGTTTGACTTTCAATCTCCTCTGAAGGACGGGAAATGCGCAAGAATTTGTATTCTAATTCAAATAAAGGATTTTTAGTATTTAATTTTAATTCAAAGCAGCTTTTGTTAGGTTTTGTTTAACATGTATGAACAATGTTATGCAAAAAAGCACGAAGCATGGGTCAAGCCTATCAAGCCCAGGTGCTTAAAAAGTAAGCAAACATTACAAAATCACGTAAAACTCTTAATTAGTATTAGTACTAACTAAAGCATAAAATACAAAACAAACGCTCGAAAACTAAAGCAAAGCCTCATAAACCATAAAGACAGCTAGCATTACATAAATAGCATATTACATACATAGCACTACATAAATAGCTTTTATACAATACATAAATAGCTTATACAACGCACATACATAGCATTACATAAATAGCTTATACAATACATATTTGGTTAATCAAATATTTCATCAAAAAAAGAAATATTCTGAACCTAAGTAAATTTAAAATTTGCACTAAAATATTAGTAGTTGCCAAAATTTTTGGAATTAAAGTCTATTATAGCGGGATCAGTTTCTATTTCTTGTGTTTTGGCAGAATAATATCGTCGGGTAAAGTCCAAAAGGCGCTATAATTTTCGTAACGTTATGGGAAAACCCAAATTATAGCGTCTTTTGGACTTTATGTCCAAAAGACTTACTTTATTTTACTTTACTTTTATTTACCCGACGATATGCTAGAAAATCTTAAAATAATAGTAAATCTACCTTAAGGACGTATTTTAATGGTCCGTTCGTCGGATGAAAGAATGGACCTGATGCAGGTTTGATTTACATTCCCTTTCAGCCTCCTATTTTCGTTTCCTTTTGAAATGTTTTAACACAAGAATTTTATATTTTTTCCTTCTCCTATAAACTTCGAGAATGAACTAAAGTTGTTCCGTAAAAGCTGGTCGTATTTGTGCCAATCGATTTTTGTTGGCTCAGCTCCTTCGGAAATTTTCCATAACAACTAATCTACATGTAAATATGCTTACGTGACATGTTCATTAGGACTATGTCCTGCGAGGTTTACAGTGTTTACACCCGTTCACAGATTCCTTTAATTAATTTTGTACGACATTAGCAAAGTGAGGAGCAAACCCTGGGAAGTAGCGTACATTGCATTGGGAGAAAATTCACCACCCCCAAAATAATATTAATTATTAGAAATTTCTTTGTATTGTATCTTAAAAATTAGAATCAGGGGAAGTCTGAAATAATTATTCCACATTTTGGATAGAAAAAAACTAGAGGTGTTCAAACTTTTAGAGTTTGAATTTTATGAAAAAAAAATATTTATGCTCTCTCTGTAAAAGCACTCCTTCAGCTCAAAAAAGCACTTGTGGTGAAATGCTCTAATAGGAATTGACGAACCTATGCTGACTATATACAAAGGATGTCGAGGTGGGTATCCTTTACTTCAAATTGATCATCGCTAGAGGTGCTGCAGGTTTTGACAAACGTTTAAAAAAACATTTAATGATTCCATCAACCATGTTGAAATAATTGGACTACGCGGATACTAATGAATCAAATTTATTTTACCAAGCTTTCGAAACACGAACAGTGTTCTTCATCAGGGTTGAACTATGACTTTAATGATGACTATAATGAGATTTAATGATTCCAGAACAAGAATAGAAATGAAGAAATATGATTCCAGCTAATTAAATATTGGAATGCCCCTTATAATGCACCACCCAGCTTTACTTCCTGGAGTTATGTATTATTGATCTTCAAGCCTTTCATTAAGTTTTTATTACCTAGGAATTTTGGAACCCAAATATGTACATAGCTATAGCTATATATATGTATATACTCTACCAGCCCAGAAAATATTACTCTTGCTGGGAAAGTTAGCTAATGAATTTTCTCTTATATTTTCACGAATCACGAGCCAATCAATAATTATTATGGAGAAGTTTCCTCGACGATACGTCCTTTTCTTATGTTGTCAATGGCAACATTATGAAACACAATTATTATTGTGTTAAGTTACCTATACTCTTCACTATGCTATAAACAATAATTTAAATAAATAAAAATCCTTGTGATGTTCTTGTAATACGGTCACACACACCAATTATATTCTTCTTGGTAGGGTATAATCCCAGTACTTATAGCATTGAATTTCGTATGCTCACCGCAACTTATCCATAAATTACAAAATTACTATCAGAATTAGGCATTTGAATAATTTTCAAATTATATAATTACTATGCACCCAAGAACATTTACAGCCAAGAAAATATTATCCTTGATGAGGATGTGGAGCAAATGAATTATTTACTCGTATATTTCCTCGAAACAGAAGCGAGTGTTCATTATTATTAAAATAATTATTCTAGACAGTCAAATTGTGTCTCCTTAATTCGTATGTTGTCAACAACAAATTAAGTGTACACTGAATATGTGTGTTTTACATACGTTTCATTGCACAGAAAATTGTCTGTCAAAAACAATAATTCTATCTGTTAATACTGTTAATTTTGTAAATCGAATAGACTATTCCAAAGGATAAAATACAGGAAAATCAAAGGGACTCCATGTGATAGGGCACAATTGATAGATATTTAATAATTATTATTTAAATATTTATTTTATTATCCACGTGTATTATCCACTATTTTCCTCATGAATTATCCACAATCAAATGGAATGAGGACAAAACTCATTATTTTTCTGTAGGTTTTAAAATCCGATGAGAATATTTCTTTTTTTCCAGCTAGTTTTTCAGGTGCGTTGGTGGAATTTAATTTACCTGACAATTAGTCCACATATATAAAATTGTTGAGATGAATTTTGTGCGACAAATTTCCGGCTTTTTGGTCAGGGGAGATCATATTTATTGGTTTATCAAGGAATGGTTTAGTGTGAACAAAAATCCAGGGGGTACAGACTATGAAGTTGACCAAGCGGGATGGAAATTCGAAGATGATGGCCGGAATTTCCAGTAGCTCAAGAGTCTCAGTTACAAAACACAATTTGGGTGGCACATGTTGCAATATCTGTAAGGGGTCGTTCACAAAATACATAACCCTCGGGGGGGGGGGGGGTCGGTGGTAGGGGTCCCAAAGCGTTACGCTCAATACCTACAACATTGGTATATATGCATTATTGCGTTACGCGGGGCGGGTGGGGTATAAATTGGCTGGATTTTGCATTATGAATTGAGTAAAAGCGTAGAAGAATTTTCAAGTACACACTCAATTTTACTTTCTTGAAGATCAGAGTGTCAGGTCCTGAGTCCTTGAGTATTTCCCACATTTAAACAAGTGCCCAAATAACTAACTGGCTTGTTAGGATTACATTTCATTTTTCATTGTAAATAATCCCAATTATTTCTGATTGCTTGCAAATTATTTGTGGGTTCATTGTAAATTCATATGGTATTGAAGGAAAGAATTCATTCGTGAATATGAATGAACTATTGTTTGGAAGAAGTAATAATTATTATTGTACAAATAAAAGCCCTTATTGTCAAGAGGCATCCAATTTACAGTTTCAATGGGTTTAGTGAAATTCATATTTTACATTACAAACTTTACAAAAGTGAATACAGTTTTCCTGTAACTTGAAGTGCAGGTCCAAGTTTCAATATTGAAAATGGCAGCTTTCCTCTTCTGGACTCTGGGACTAAATATTTTTCATCATGAAGGTAGGTTTTGGTATGTAAAATAGGGTGAAAGTATTGTACTACATATGAAGTACAAACACTTGTGTTGTAAATTTTTGACGGAACTTAATAATTATTTATTTTGACCTTCATTTATAATGTTCAGTACAGGCGGGAGTTACGGCTAGTCTAGATTTATGCGGTGCGGTAAATGTAAATAATAACGAACGATGCGTTGATCCTATTGCCACGACTTGTCCATCGGCCCTGGTAGAAAATACTGTATGTGAAAGAGTCTACGGCCGGCGCTGGAGATGTTGCAAGAGCAAAAATTAGCTGTCATTAGATTTAAAAATTTGTGTACATTTTCTATAAAACAGATTTGTTTTTTTTGTTTACTTGCTTGTCGTCAATAAATGATGTAGTTTTATTACTATGCACTTACACTATGAATTGGTTTTGTAATAACTTTTGCAAAAATATCGTTATCTCCCTCAGCACTTTGGCCACCAGGGCAAAAATTGGGACCATTTGGCCAAAAGTTTGATCACGCGTATGAGGTATACGAGGTCGTATACCTCATACCTTATCAATGTATTTACATGATAGCCTCTGGCTATCATGTAACTTACCTTTCCTTGATTGTACTTACCTGTACAACGATTAGTCGGTACTTATGGACTCTTTCCAAGACACATTAAATAAGTGCCTCTCCCTAAATAGTGCCTATTTATTGCACCGTACTCTGCATCCTTCGGCTGGCATCATCTCCCATCAAGCTACGCTTTACCCCTTAATTGGCGGAAGTGCCGGGTATCGATCCTTGAAGGTACCGAGGTCTCACACGCCGAACGAGTTGCTGCCGCCGAGAGGGAAGGAAGATTCCGAAGATAAATTCCGGGTCTCCTGAGGGTTTGTACCTGAAATTAAAAAATTTATTATTTATTTTTTTTTTTATTTAGGGAAGGAGTAGGGATATTTTTAATTTATTCCCTACGTCCAAGTCTCGGCTCCAATTTATTTGCAATTTTTCAGTTTTCTCACTCGATCGCAAAAGTTGTCGTACGAAAGGTACGCAGTTGGTTGGAAAAAAGTTGTGATCTTTTTAGCGGGAAAAAGGTAGAAGTTTTAGGCCTTTTTTGGTGTGATCTTTCTCATTGGAAAAGATAGTAGTTTTTGAGTCCGTTTTGCTAAAAAAGGGCACGGAGATTGAAAGATAGGTTCTTTTGGGGAAAAAAGAAGGACCCTAGGGATTCTAAGTTGTAGAATATTTCAAAGGAGATTTTGAAGTTTCTTTTTTTTACTGCTAATTTTGCTATTTATTTTCTCACTCATTTGAAAAAGTTGTCGTACAAAAGGTACGAGTAATAGTGTTAAAAGTTTCTTTTTTATTTTAAAAGATTCTTAAGGCCCTTTTTTTGTAGAAAAAGGCACGGTGTGTGAAAGGAGTTTCTTTTAGGAAAAAAGGAGCCGTAATCAAAAGCTGTGGAAAATCTCAAAGGAGATAAAAGTATTAATTTGTATTTCTTACCTTCAAAAAATTGGTGAAGAAGGGTTAGTTGAAATTCGTGAAAAATTCTGAAACGGGGCGTTCCTTCATTCGGAGGGAAACATTTTTGGTACCTTGTCCAGTTCTCGGGACACCAACCTGTGGAGGGAAAAGAAGAAAGCATCATTTCAACACAAAGGTTCATCGGACGGTAAAGTAGTAAAATAAAAAATAACTTACCTCTGGGTTTCTGGGCTAATAACCTATATTTAAAAAATTAACATTCACGCCATTAATGCATGTTTGAATCGCTACTCTGAGCGAAAGTTAATAGGCTAATTAGCTTATCTGGTGTAGGTGGTGGACTCTTATCTATAGTCTAAACAAACCTTGAGGATAAAAGATTAGTTGGTAAGCTGTTGGTAAATATCCTGAGTAGGATACAGCAGTTTATTTACATTTTTAGGTGAATAAACTCAAGTTCAAATTAGAATTAGTTCGACCTAAAACGGATTTTTGTGGAGAGCAGATACTCGAGCTACAATAGGTCATAAGTAGGATTTCTAAATAAATTGATATTCAATCGTTGGTTGGTTGGAGTGAGTTTTGTAATTGTCCTAGCTATTTTACAATTTTAATTTGCTAGGAGAGTCTTAGCTCAGCTTGTAGCTTCAAGAATTAACCGGTGGGATTAATTTTAACATTTTACATACTAATTCTAATTCTAAAATATTAAGGTTAGGTCAAGTAGGGTTCGAAAAGAAATTACAAAGGTAAATTTAGGCCAACCTGAAAACCCAACAGAGCTCCTTTCTAGCCTTTACATTTTTTAAGGGTACATATCTTTTTATGTTGAATTCACACTTTACCTTATTGCTTGAATAAAGTGCATATAAATATCTTACAAAAATACTTTTCACTTTACTACCTTTTATTTCCTAAACTACTTATAGCTTTTAAGGGCGATCAACCTTTCCAAAAGCATATAAATACACAAAAAACATTTATCTACATTTCTAATTTTACGGGCATTGACCCCACTTTATATTTCTCGGGCTTTGCATCCGCGACACATTTAAATTTTCTCACTTTAAACAAAAAACACTAAAAACATTTTACTTATTTTAACAATTCTGGGTCGATCAAGCGACCACCCAGAGTAACTAATTTGCCTTTAAATAGAACTAGGCTGGTCCTAGGCAAATGGGTTGCAATTTTAATATTTATTTTCAACACCTTTTGATTTATTTAATTATTCACTTATTTATTTTTTCACTTCACGTTTTCGTGGGAGCATAAATCCTGCTTTTTAGATCTTGATTTTTCTCCGGTGAATTGAATTCCTTCCAGCTGCTCCAGAAATGTCTGGGGATGGGCTGGCCCGGAATTCCTCCAGAGGCCAAATGGAGTCAAGCTCATCTGAGGAGTCAGAGGAAGATGAACCGGTTCACAATGAAAGGTTCCCATTGAAATTAAT
>JAQFXU010005969.1:0-10874 GCA_034693705.1 Spatulosminthurus flaviceps | reverse complement strand
GAGCGGAGATAGAGCGGGATGCGTATTTGTTGGAGAAAAGACGGAAAACCGCGGGGATTTTTGCTAAATTCATCCCCCCACATCTCCGCTCTCTTAAAAGATAAAAGTAGCGCAATAGTGATTCTGAAGGACAAAAATGCGATCTTTCAGAATAGACAAACCTCATTGCGTTACGTCTGTCAGTTCAAAAGTTACAAGCAGGGAAAGGCATAAGAATTGTTACATAACAGCACCATTGGTGGGCACGGAACATAGCAATTCCGATAAACTCCTTTGTGCTAAATTTTCATCCAAAACATTATATTTTATTATAATTTTATAAATCCGGTTTTTAATGGTATCTACTACTTGAAAATCCGAGAGAATCCTCATAGTGTTAAATATTGGTCCACCCCCACAGTTTGGCGCGCGCTATTGGTTATTATTTTTCATGACCATACAACATTTTAGGCAATTCTTGGCCAGCCTAAAAAAATCTCCATCATTTTTTGTCCCTCTTACGATTTTTTTCATCCACCTGCATGCATGCACTTTTTAAATCCAGTGCATCCAAAAAAGAGAGCATTCCATTTAACTCCATAGTGTGTAAATTCACTTCAGGACCGTTGGTAGCCCCCATGGTAAAGGTAGGGAGTTGAAATTTTCGAAAAAATGATGGAGATAGATATAATGCACAAAAAAAATATTTTTACCATATTTAGTGATACACTTCAGTTTTTGTCAAAAACGAGGTGTGCACTAGGAGGGAAATTCTTCTATTGTGCAACGGTTGAGGGAATGATAATTATTATTCAGGAATTTCTAGCATCAGTTTGGATTTTGCTCTCCCAAACAGTGTCCCATCAAATGGTAGAAATTGTCACCTTAAAGGATATTGCATATCCAATGATTTCTAAGCTGGATTTTTAAGAAGAAAATATTTCCGGACAAAATCTCTTCAAGTTTTAACAATGGGATTTAGGCTGGAAGTATTATGGTATGTTCCTAGGATAGATTAACACTAGTTTTAAGAATATTAGAAACAATAAAAAGTGTATACACATATCAGCATCAAACGTGGCTGAAAGAATTTAACGGAGAATTGTGAAGTTGTTGAGTTGGAGTTGAGAAGAAATGAATCACGGATATTGGGAGGAAAGGAAAAAGTAAAAAGGCGAATAGTGACAATGCAAAGGATAACACACGCTTATAAACAAGTGCGACTGACGAGAGCGAATGTAAACAACAAACAAAGAGACCAAAGACCAACAGTCATTTCTGCGTCAGCACTATCTCATCCATCCTCTTTCCCTTCTGCTCTGCACAACTGACTCCCTATGTTATATGCACGCATATTAACATAAACCTAGCCGTAACTCTTGCTTTTCTCCTAATGCAACTTGATGGAGCAGAGCTAACATACTATTTCCTATTAGGTCCATCTCCGCACTCTTGTCGCTTGCTGCTTTATCTGCTTGTGCTTTATCAGCAGCTCTGACCTCAGACCTTGAAATTAACTATTCCCATGCTCATTAACTTTCTAAACTTTCTGTCCTACTCACAAACATGTGACTGATGTGACTGGAACTGCCGCTTTTAATTGACTTATTCCAGACAAAAGCTCATTTCTCTATTGAGTTAAATACTGTTTTGGGTTTAGACATTACGCATTTATTTGGTTCCCCAGGTGAGTGCTATTCTGATTGTGTTAAAAACTTTGAATTTTCACCCTAATCATTTCATTGAAAATCTAAAGACGAAAATAGAGAGAAATGAGAAAAATTAGCGATGCATCATTGCATTGGAAAAATGATTTTGGTTCCAAATTGACCAAGGTTTCTCAGCAATCAAGGAGGATAGGCTAGTAACTACAGGAATAATATTTTTTGAGTTACAGTTGTATTTAACATTTTTCTTGAAAATATTGTCTTTATCACAGTGTTAATACTTTTTGTAGGAAAAGTGATGGAATGTCTTCAATTAGTTCAACAAACTATCCTTGCTCAAAATTTTACGGACTTTCAAATAAAATCCAAATTTTGTAGGAAAGACGTAGAAAATTATTGAATACAATTTAAATTTATTTTATTCTTCAGCATTTTTTATTTGCAATGGGGTTCAGCTTCCTGCACAAATGAGGTTCTTGAATGGTTGTTGACGTGCACCTTTTTCTCACAGGCTCTTTGAATTGTCAAGTGAACTTTTGTATGATTAAAAGTTGCACTTATGAAAATTGTTATTTACGGGAAAAGTGAAACAAGAAAAGCATGTGAAATTAATAAGACAAAAAATTTCAACCAATTTTATTTTCCAGTTTCAACAACCCTTGTCTTTTTTCTGATCCTCCGGCTTCTCCTGTTTTCTCTTCAAGTGTCAATTTGCAAGTGGACCTGAACATTCAAATCCCTTTGGTCCGGCAAGAAAGTCTGTCAGCAACACCCTAAGTGAGAGGATGATATTTTTTTCAGGGAAATCAAAGGAAGATTCCTTTGATTTCTTCTGACGATCAAATCCCGAGGTTTTTATTTATTCCCAGAAACGTCAAAATTGTAATTTGTGCAAGTGTGTAAAAAGACGAGAGCAAATTATGGAAGGAAATTCAGGTTCACAAAAGTACAACGTGGGAGCATCGGAGGACGGGGATTTCCAAAATCAGGGTCAGGTCAGAAATTACATCAATTGTCCCAGAACTAACATCGCGTCTAGCAAGAAAATTCACCACTTCCCAAACCACTCGCTAAACTTTTATGGAAGGGACCGAGTCCTACAGGACCTTGAAAACTCCGTGAGGAGCTTTCAAAAAATTGAGGCAGCTTTGTATAAAATGTTAATTATTTCTGGAGTCGATGGGATGGGAAAGAGCGAAGTTGCGATGGTCCTCGCACACAAAATGAAGGATGAATTCGACTGCATCTTTTGGTTCGATGCCCAATCAAGGACAACCTTGGAATCAGGTTTCCTCCAATTGCTGAGTCTCTTGAAAGGTCCGTTAAAAAGATCGGATAAGAATTCCTATTCAATGGCATACCATACTTATGAACTCATCGAGGAGCATTTTGCCAAGAGCCTCTTAATCTTCGACAACGCGGAGCTTCTTCAATCCGAATCAAATTCCTCCTTTGGGCTAGAAAAATATTTGTTGCCAAATCTCCAATGCAAAAAGCCCGTGTTTCTAATCACAACTCGAAATGACTGGAACAGTTCGGAACATCCAATCAAAGTCATTCGCTTGGATGAACTCATTAAGGAAGAGGCGAGGCTGTGCTTTCTCAAATATCTACGCCTCGAGGGCCTGGAAATTCCTCCTTCACTGTCAACCACAATCGACAAATTGGTTCAAATTGTCCAGGGTCACCCTCTCGGAATTTCAGTTATGGGCAACGAAGCAGCACGTCAAGAAAAAGAAATATTCGGAGACGTGGAAAAAAGAATTTCCAACTATTTGCGACTTCTGGAAAATCAACCTTTGGAAGAACTGACGGGGCAGGAAAAGTATGAAAGGAATTTCCAGATCATTTTTGACGAAAGGATGAGGAAATTTGAGATCACAGAGACGGGAAAAGATGCGGCCGAGACTTTGAGTATTCTAGGCCTTTTGTCTCCAGACGACATTCACGTTGGACTTGTCAATGGAATTTTCTTCAGAAAAATCTTCTACCCCCAAGAAGATTATTGTGAGGGCTTTTCGATGGGTGATGCGGAATTGCGAGTCCAAAAAGCGTTGAAGTTGTTGCAATCCAATTCCCTCATGAGAATCGAATCAGTTGAAACCAAATATTATCATTTCTGGGGTATTTTCGATATGATAAGAATCCAGCGACTCGTCCAAAGAAGCGCTGAGAAAAGAAAATCAAATCTTCTCCAAACAACGCACGCTTTCCAGTCCATTGCTCACTTCTTTGCCACAAACGAGGATAATTGTTATTTTGGAGGTCACATTTCATCAACTTTAGCATCGCAAGAAGAGGCGACATTTCCTGTGGAAAATTCCGTCTTACTCTCCCTTATTTTTGAATTCATGCTTACGTTAAAATGGACGGACTTGAGGGCTGCAGTTGAGCGATGGCTCAGTTCAAGAGAATGGAACGCTCAGGAAAAACTTGTTGTGCCTCTCATCCAATACCGTTGGTTCTTAGGAACATTAAAAGAACTGATGTTGGGATTGCCAGAGGATTTAACCAGAAGAGGATGGGTACTTCACCTCTGTACTCAACAGTTGAGGAAAAACATCTTTGGTGTAAGTTTACGGGTTTAAAAATGACGACGAATCCAAGGCAGGATTTTCCTCAAATTAACTTAAAAAACTTTGCTAAAATTTACTCTTGACCACAAATTATTATTAATTATTCAGCCCGTCTTCAGACCGGATCTACGCCCATTACAGCATTGGCTCAAGAAATGTTACGTGGAGTGTCCTTCAATCAACAGATATTTCCCTGATTTACTGAAATTTGTTTTCTGGAAGAAAGATTCGGTTGTTGATGCAGACGACGGGGCATTTGTTTCCAAGGTGTTTTCCAATACAAGTGAAAGACAGCGAGGGAGCTTTTGGATTGAAATGGTAATTGAATGAATAGAGAAAAAAGAAATGTTTTTTCTTATTTCTCTATTAAATTTTGTTTGGGCGCAGCAGTTGCCTGGATGAGTTTTAATT
This sequence comes from Spatulosminthurus flaviceps, assembly GCA_034693705.1. Lineage (NCBI taxonomy): Eukaryota > Metazoa > Arthropoda > Collembola > Symphypleona > Sminthuridae > Spatulosminthurus > Spatulosminthurus flaviceps. The sequence continues at coordinate 6,241 of JAQFXU010005969.1, read as the reverse complement.
CAAAGGGCCCAAACTTCCTACACATTTCGATAAATGTAGATAATTAGTATTGGCAATTCTCGTTCAATTTTTCCCTGTTTAGAAAGAACTTGACGATGATGTGTTCATGGGATTGGCTAAGTACTTTTTCCCTTGTTCCGGCGAAACCAATTTATTCGTGAGATCCCTGGAATTCCCAACGAAGGAACTCAAAATATATTTTTTGAAATCCTGGACTTATTATTTTGAACGTAAGGCCTAAATTATTCATCAATTCGAATTCTTCGTCAATGAGAATAAACTTTTATTTGTGTAAAAATATCTGTTTTCTGTTCCAGACTGCGTTGGAAAAGTTATTGGAAATGTAGAGATGCGGGAAAAGTTGTTGGCGGAGGAGTTTTCACGAGCGTTGAAGGACATCACGGAATTTGGTTTTAATGATATTACACGGGGATTTGGTGTCTGGGTGGTAAATAGGAAACTTAAGCTTTCAAATGAAGAAATGCTTGGATTTCAAAGCAATCGTTGTTATTTTTAGGCATTCGGAATTTTGGATCTGCTTAGAATCTGGCTGGGATTATTCTCTGCTCACAAAGTCATGTACGAACGATTCGGTGAATTTCTGGATGGACTTGTTTTTGATTTACCCGAGTCCACACGTTCTCAACTTTGTGATAAAGCAAGATTCAGTGTGAGAAGAAAAAAGTGAATGATAATTTGGAGTGACGTTCATCTCAAACTCTCAAAAATCTCGGACTAACTTAAGCTTTTTAAATGAAGAATGTGAAATTTTTCTCTTTCAGGTTGGAAGAAGTTTCCTTGAAATTTAGCCATCTCGAATATTGCTCAGCAGCAACAAAGTCTTGGATCCAAATTCTAACTACAGAATGAATCAGTAGAAGACCACTGTTCCGAAGATGATTAAGAAGATGAGGGAAATTCTTGCGTGGATCTGAGCATCTCCTAAACTGACTGAGCATTCTCCAGGAGAGTCAAGTTCTTACAAGAACAGAAGTGTTGAAAATAAGAAAAAATATTTGAAAATCAAACGTAATCATAAAAACCGCAATAAGCGCAAATCTACACCATCAAATTCGATCCGCCATGAGTTTTTCACCGAACCATAATAATTTCAGCTTATGTTGTTTCCTTGAGCAAATTGAATAATAAATGATTAAAAAATGAGAAAATACAATTATTTGCTGACCTTCCCCGCGGGTGAATTCAAACGAAAATATCTAATGAATAGACAAGTCCAATGCGTATTTTTTAAAATATCATCTGATTTGAATAAAATTTGATTGACTTGACCAAAATTTTGGATGGTTGAAAATTGGATCATTTGAACATTTCAGGAAATTTAAAATAAATAGTAGAATAAAATATAGATAAAAACAAATTCGGACGGACGAAAATTCGGGGATAAACAAATTAGGGTGGCAACGCACATTCGGATCGAAATTGATTCTGACTTACAAAAATTCGTGCAGAATCATCTTTGGACGGCATGATAAATTTGGGTTAAAAAAATCGAATGGAACAAATCTCAATGAAAATAAATTCGGGTGGATAAATAAAATAAGTTCGGATTGAAGTTAACGATGTAGATCCAGAAAAAAAAGAGTTTCAAGGGACGGGATCAAAGGACACTATAGAGTTGGCTCAAGAAATGCTATGTGAAATGTCCTTCAATCAACAGATTTTTTTCCCTCATTTACTCCAATGTGTTAATAAATAGAATGATTGGGTTCTTCATGCAGACTACGGGCTATTTATTGTAAATGTTTTTTTTCCAGCGTCAGTGGAAATCCATGGAGCTTTTGGAGAGCAATGGTACGTAAACCAATACAAAACTATCAAATGATTTTTCTTAATCTAGAGTTAAAGATCCTTGGTCATCAGGAGTTGCCACAGCCGTTTCAATTTCATTGAAAACTTTTGATCCAATTGACTCCATGGGATTTCATTAGTATTAAATATTCATTATTAAAGTCATTAAAATCATTATTAAAACCATAGGGTGTAAGATAAAGGTGAAGATAAATGGTATGTTGAGGCTGGGAAACTGGTTTCACATTAGGCTTCACAAGTGCGCTTTTTAGTTAACGCTCCACTGCCCAAAAATTTTCTTCACACCGCATAGAATCCCATAAATAATAATTTCTGGAAGTGGAAAAAACATGTAGGACGATTGAACACTGTGTAACTCCAGTTACCATGGATTTAAATAATTTAATTTAAATCATCCTAAAATTTAAGCTACAAATGATCTCAATCTTCTACAATTTTCTCATTGTCCGAGGCAAACATATTTTTTCAATGCTCTTTATCTTACAATACATATTTAATAACAACCCTTTTATACCGATTTGAACAAATTTTGTCTGAAAGCTTTGCGAATACTCCGAGTGTTTTCAGAACATTCGCTAATCGGTGTCAAACCTTTACAGAATAAACCTTCGGGCTAGAGTTGAATGAATTAAATACCAGATGAGCTACAACAAAGAAAGGGGAAATAATGAAAAGTTTTTTTAATGAGTAGTTTTTTTCCAATTGCTACTCTTTGATTTGAAACGCGGTTAAAATTCAAGTTAAAGTTTTCTTTGAAAAGATGTACCTCTGCAAGTTTCGTAGTCAATTGTATTTTATTCACTTCTTCTATAATTTTGCGGGAGAACAAATATAAAACTCCATCATATGCGTCTAATTTTGACAGAAACAAAAAAAATGTCATTAGGAATTGATTCGAGTAAAAATCGATTTGATAAATAATAATAAAATTGATTTGATGAAAATCGTCCAAGCAAATATCAAACCAAAGAGTTGAACTATTCGATGAGAATAAATTCTTTACCAATAAATGAAGTCATATAAAATGAATTGCACTCACTCTTCTAACCCAATTTAGCAAAAATTATGAACGGTTTGAGGCGTGAACAAATTATAAAAGTGCAGATACGGACTTCGCATTCATTGCTTCTCCTTTAAATTAATTCGCTATGGAAACAACATTACATTTATTAGGAATTGAATTTTATTTTAAATTATTATATTATATTGTTACATTCGGAAAATTCCGTTGGATTTTCTCTCAGAAAACAAGCAATGAAAATAATGTCATTGATTCTACAAATCTACATATTTTTCAATCTCAATGGGAATCAATTTTGACATGCCAAGCATGGTCTCGAAGGCTTTCTCGTTTACACATGGGGTCCTAAGACTTTGTAGAAGTTTTAACTGGAAATTCTAGTTAATGTTTTTCTATAGAAAGTTTTGATTGGCGTTGAAATTATACATAAATGCCAATAAAAATCATAATAAAAATAATCAAAAACTCAAAATTATCAAGTTACAACCAAATACTATCAAACTTTGAGCTATAACGGTGAAAAAATGTCATCTCACAAATTCTAAAAGAGTCGTCAAAATCACGACCAACATCAACTCAAATTGTAAATTTTATTACCACAATTTCCACCTCTGATAAATCACAATAAGTTGTTGGAAATCTTTTCCCTGTTCGTGAGGAAAATATCAGCTGGATAAATTTTACAATAAGATCACCAGCAATATCTCTTCTGAGCGTTTCTTCTGCAACTTACTTAGTTAAAACGACTAGGAAGTTGGAGAACTATCTCTGCGAGCTAGTTGTTCCGTCAAGACCTGGAAAATTATAATCGGCGTCTCAACTTTGCATAGTAAATTTCAAATAAATCTGCATACAATTAAGCTGAGTGAGAAAACGCGTAACATTTCCCATCCCATCTGTGTGCCTGCCACTCCCATTGCATTTGTATCGCATTTAACAGTGAAAATTTTGGAAATTAGTACCACAGCTTTAGTAGATGAGACTACTTATTCTTATACCTTGATTTCATATTTGTACTGCTTACAGAAAATACATAAACGGCGTCTAACTTTCACAGTACAAGTAAATAGAAATAGAAATAAAGAGAAACATTTATTTTCAAATTGCCACTTCCAAGTAAATATTTTACTTTTGTATAAAAGTAAATCAAGTCATTCTGATCTATTAAGCTGTATAGGTTATTTTCCAGCTGAACAACAATTTTCTGATGTTAAATCCTTTTTTTTAAACGAGTCAATATTCTGACTTTTTAATCCCCATAAACGCTTGGAAAGATTTTTATTTTCACATTTGCAAAATTTACTTTGTCAATTTCTTGGAAATGGTAAAAACACACCTGTTAGTTTCTTTCTCAATGACTTAAAAAAACAAACTGGATCGTAATAATTTAGTTTAAAAAAAGATTTGAACTTTTTGTTGATTTTCTATTGAAAGTTTCAAAGAAGAGAATTATAAATGTATCGTTTTTTTAAAAGAAAAGTGTATGAGCTTCAAAAAATTGAAACAATCACTTTAAATTAACAAAAGCTCGGATAATTCTTCCCATTCACTTTACTTCGATGTACTTCCTTGGAACATTTCCACAACTAAACTTACCAGGTCCATTCCAGGTTTGCTAAATTTTAAAACCGGCGTCAAAGTTCACAGGAAATTTTCGACGCAGATGTTGATATAGCAATAATATTTAATAATTATTATTATTCAAGCTTTGTCACAGGTTCGATTTTAATAATTACGGTTGGAAGGAAAATCCGTAATTTACGGATTTTTTAAAATAGTCTAGTAATTTCTTATAGAAAACATTGGACTATAACTTGAATTTTTAAGTTGTAAAGGAGTAAAGTTATTATTAGCATATGCATTTATTAATATTCCATTAGCTATAAGCCTTTACAAATCTGAAGATGTGGACAAATGGAAAAGTAGTGATACACATTTCATATTAAACCAAAGGCAAAAGTATGGTTAACAACTACTTTTTTAACAATAATTCTTAATCCGGAACAAAATTGGGGGAAAACGTCCAAAACTTCAGCCTCGTAAAAAATTAAGGTGACATCAAAATATCACTGCACTTAAATCCAACCATGTTAACTTGAAGAAGAAACTCATCATTATCTTCACGTAATCCAGAGTGTGTACACTGGGAAAATCCTAATCGGCGTGTAACATTCACAGTACAAGGGAAAAATTAGAGAGAAAAACAATGAATTTCAATTTTAAATACAAATAACAGGTTTTTACTTTCCCGTAATATGTTAATGCTAAAAAGATTTTCATCTGGGAATGAGTAAAAGTACTGAGGACTGATGAGATTGTAGTATCAAACGTTAATACATTATGACGTTTTTTCAATTTTTTTTTCACATTCTTGTTTAATCCTCGTGGCTATCACCTAGGATTGATCATACCCTGGATTGAACCAATGCAATGGACGACAACTTTCTTATCAAATGGAATACAATTCTTATAAAATTATTTGTTTAAACGTTTTTGATTTTTTATTGTGTATCAACGATCATTCCGGAAGCGAATTTGAAAAAGTGCATTGATTTTTCACCAACGATTTTATTGTCTTGCTATTCGGATCCGTGGGCACTGATTAGCATAGTGTGAACATGGAAACTCCATAATCCGCCTCTAATTTTGAGAGGAACAAAGAAAATGTAATGAAAATAACATTAGGAATTGATATGTGAGTAATTTTGTTAAAATTGTCCAAGTCCAAAATATCAAACCGAACTGTTTACCGATGCGATGAGAACGAAATCTGTACCAATAAACAATAAATAAAAATCCTTGAATATTTATACCCAACCCAGTCTAGCAAAAATTGGGAATGGCTTGAAGCGTGAACAAAATCAAAAGTGCACATGTAGACTGTATTTAGGACCATAATGTGAGCCTTCAATCTTTCATCAAATTCATCGACATTAATTGAAAAATCCCTCACAAAAAAGGGCTACATGCAATTCTGTTGCTGCTCAAGTGGGAATTGGAATGTGTTAACAAATATAAAGATATAACGTTGTGCAATTTCACAAATGTGATTACATACTGGATGTAACTGGGTAAAAATTATTAATCTTTAAGCTTATGCCTGCAAAATAGTGCTCGGACTAATTCAGTTTTGAATTGAAATATTTCAATTCAATTCAATTCAATTCAATTTGGTTCTCGGTTTTTTCAATTCAGTTCAGCGTCGAACTGAACTGTTTAGTTCAGTTCAAAAGACTGAATCGAAATGAATTGGAACTCATTGAATTGCAATTCAAACGATTCATTTTTTGATCGAATTTTGCCGTATTCTTGCGAGTTAATCCAAATCAAATCAAATTTTTATTTAAAATAATCTAGCCGCATCATTTATTTGTTGTAAATAACATTTGA
>JAQFXU010005968.1:0-10878 GCA_034693705.1 Spatulosminthurus flaviceps | reverse complement strand
GTCACACCAATATGCTTTTATGATATTGTTTACATTAAGAAAGGTTCCTTAAGTCCTAGACTATACCTTTCTACAGTTATGATCTCAATATTTTGAATTGTTGATTCGGTTCTTCTGGGAGGTTATGGAGCAATATGAGATTATGTACGTGTAGAAGATTATTCGCGTAGGTATTAATTGCTGCAAAACAATGTATGCATTAAATTCTGACATTCATTTTAGTTTTACATAGAGCTCCGATCGGGACCAAGTAAAACTCGCGTTTTTCAAGTCGCGTTTAAGTGCAGGTCAAGCTCAAGTAACTCCAAAATTGCACTTGAGCTTTTCGGGTCATACTCAAGTTTGATCTATACCTGACCACGATTTTAATAACACTGAATTCAAGTTTGTGTTTAAGTTGGGAAATATTACATGAATAAAATTTCATAGTCAAGTTCAATTCAATAAAAACGACGAGTGTTGTTGCACATTCAAATTGTGCATTTTGTAAAAATTACGCCATTTAGAACGAAAAGTGAACTTTATAGAAGTTGAAGTCATGTTCATGTCAGATCTTTATACTGGAACCTGAAACTTGACATTGAAGTTCAGATTCTGTGTAAAATATTTGAAAACCCGAACTTGAACTTGAAAAAAACTACTTGAACCGAAATGTCTAGTTCAGGTTGAAGGAAATATTTACTTTTTCATGGCCAAGTCAAGTTCATGGTCAAGGAACAACTCAAACCGCGCTAGAGCGCAGCCGCCCTGAAGTTTTTCCTATATGCCGTCTGACTTTCCAGCCACATTGTGGGGGGTCTAGTAAGTAATAATTCGGTTAATAATAAAATAAATTCCCTGGATTTTAATTATATTTACATGTTTGTAGATCATGGCCCACACTCCCAGCAAAAGACAAGTTTATTTTACCTTCAATGACGCGGGAACGAGATGGCTCGCAAAAGATTGAACGGCGTCCGGGTGATCATTAAATTAATGAAAAATACTACATCACTTCTACTCTGTCCTCTACAATTCCGCCATTTTTCAAAATTTCCAAAAACGGTGAAAAGTTCCCCTGAAAAACCTATTTCTGAACACATTAGTTCAAAAATGAGTCACATCATCGCTCCATAAGTTCGGGAGATACAGCCTTCAATACAAAAAAGGGCGTTTTCGGCTATAAATCCATAGCAGCTTAACCAATTTCAAAAATTCCAACGCCGTTGCTTATGACACCCAGAACACGTCACTTTCGCCGTGAAATGAAAAATTTTAAAAAATATGATGTTTTGGGCTTACATACATATTTCCCCTGGGACTTGATCTGAAACCTAAAATTTCCTAACATTATTTATCCAAACATTTTTTACCCATATCAAGTATTTCAAGTCAAAACGTTTGTATTGATGTTGTCCGTAACTTTTTGATTTTTAAGTTGCAAAACCTTTGAATTTTTAGAGAAAATTTTTAGTCTTTAGAGAAAAATTTACACTGCTTATTGCCCTTTTGGCGGAGATACTAGAAGATATTTGAGGCATACGCCAATTGAGTAACAATTGATGCATTTGTGAGGTCAAATGATTTGCTTATACAAAGGACCAACCCTTTTAATTGCAATGATATAATGTCCATGAATTTGTCAAGTGAATTTTTTTATAACTTTCAAATTTGAAAAAAATTCCTTTAATAAATTTCGTAATTTATTAAATCGCTTAAAATTTATTTTTTAACTGTTCAAGATTCACGCGAGTAAGAAAATCCATGCTTGTTGCAAAAATTACTACATATTTCTGGTCTTCCCATTAAAATAATTGGGATTCATTGCTAACAAAATAACAGAATGGAGCTCCTTGTATATCTGAAAACCTGGGTCACAAGGGTTTTTAAATTATAAATGCAAAAATCCTAATGTTTATTCTTATAGAAATATTTTGAAAATATGATTTTTCAAAAAATAAAAATTAATATTTATTATTTCGAAAAATAATAATTTCAAAATATGGGAATCTATTGCGAAATTCTATACACGAAGTTTCATAGCTGTATTAGCCGTTTAATTTGGGCTGGGTTACATTTTGTATTTCATGATTTTCTATGAATGCTTTGCCCAAAAGTTTTATTCTTGGGGATCTCCTAAGGAGTTATTTTTTTGAACTGTTTAAGTTACACGCCGCTTACAGGATTTAACTGAAAATGACCTAAATGATCCACACAGATTTCGTGGAATGCTAAAGTTGCATTATCAGGGGATTCCGAATCGGGAGTAGGTAATTCTTGAAGGGATGGTAATCAAGAAAGTTAACCAGTTTAGTAGTGCGCACAATAATTATGCGTACATTAAAAACTATAGTATCTCGCTAAAAAAGTTGAAAAAATATTACAAAAACACGGAAAATGTGAAGGACTTTGGCTAACAAAATCCTGCAAAATATTTAACACTGAAGTAATTCCCAACTACTGTAATTTTGCCTATATTGTACATTTGACCCAACAAGTAGACACTAAAAACCAAAAATGTTTCCTAAATTCGAAAAAAAAAAATTAAATTGTCTTCAGAAAATAATAATTTGGTGTGTTATTGTTAGGCAATTATTTTTCAAGAAATGAAAGAACAGTACCAAAACTTCACTTACAACTACTGTTTTCCCAGTAATTTACTAGCTGGCGTCAAAGTGATTAAAACACAATAATTAAAAACTATTTTGATCCCCTAATTAGTTTCAGTGAATTTTAGCTATAATTATTGACTAATTAATTTAACAAAATTTCAGCTCGGATGAATTCTGAAGTCCGCCCGATGTTCCCTTAATGTTTTTCATTCAAGATAAATTCGGGTTTTTTAATTCCCCACATATTTTAACAATTATTCAAATGTTAATAATAATATTTTTTTTTTTGAGAAATTGAACCCCCAAATAAATAATTTCAAAACGCATTCGCTAATTAGGATTCTGATTCATTCGATATGTGGAGGATTCCTATATATTATATCCTGTACGAATCTTATTGACATAATCTCTCTTCCTGAATCTTGATTACATTCCCAGATATCGTGTCATTTTCCTTCTTCTGCCGTAAACGTTGTAGTGAAATTTATTAAAAAGTTTAACGCAAATTATAATTTTCTAAATTCGGAAAAATTCATTTTTGTGTCGGTCCAAAAAATATTTGAGAACCCAATCTGACGGAATTTTTCCCCAACGGAATTTTAAAATTTATCGTAATAGTTATTTATTTTAATCCTTGCAGTTTATCCGTACATTTTGGAATTAGTACCTGTGCGTTTCAATCCCCCTACAGAATATATACATCCTTTTTATCCCTTATTATTATTATATTATCACTTATTATTATTATCCTTTTATTTCCCCACTAACAATTCATACAGGCGTATAGGCACACATGTAAAGGATCATTGTATTATGACATGGGATTCGAGTTCGTATTGAAAATCTACAAAGCGGCGTCGAACTTCAGCAGTGAGGATTTTTTAACGAAGAAAAGGATATTAAAAATATGATTAGTTCTAAAGCAAATTTTATTTAAGAAAATAATAGTATTTCAGAAATTTTGACAATAATGTTTTTTCACACAATTTTGTAAATACATTTCGTTGGCGCGAGTCGTGCTTCTGGGGCACACCTACAAAATTTATCCGACTTAAGCTGAATATCGCTATTAAGTGTTTATTAGTATTAAAACTTATTGTGCTGGTCAGAGCACGTCCATTTTATGTTCCCACATTTAATTTAGATTATATTCTCATTAAAGCGCATACAATTTTTCTTAATTCACAAACATAACATTTGATCTTTCAATATTATCATTTTTATTCTGGAAACCAAAACTCTTTAGAGAAATTCCAGTTCTGTTTAATCATCAAAAAATTTCCACTTGGTAATAATTGTAATCTTCCAAAGAAAATTTTTCAATGTGAATTTCCGAAATCCCACTTGAATTATTTGTAAGCTTTAACAATGACTTTTTAAAATGTTGCTATTTCTACGCTAACCATTGAAAATTCAAGATTTGTTGTAACAAATATATTATTTAGCTGAAAATATATGAGTGAACACAAGCGCAGAAGAAGGTAATAAAAAATATTCCAAACTTCAAAGACGGCATCTTACCTAAAGTATTTTTGGCTCAGGATAGTTGTACACTATCAAATTTAATGGAACATGCTATGTAGCCAACAGTCAACAAATTTTTTTGCAATCTGGTCTGCGTTTGTGGCTTTCTGTGCAAGATAGCCGATCACCGACAGCCAACATAATATCCAAAGTAGCCGACACAATTTTGACGGTGAGTTTCGTGAACATTCAAATTGATATGCCGAGTTTATGACATCTCATAGGCAAAACCTCCAACAATTGAGCATAATCTTGTGGTTATAAAATATTTTTTCAAAACTCCCTGAAGGCCATGTTTTATTTTATAGGAACTCCGGGGCATATAATTGAGAGTTCTGCCTCCCCAAAATTGGGGATTAGGAGGACAAATTTTGAAAAAGTTTGTCTAAAATAAAAGAATTTCTCAAACGAGTTAACAAGCACTATTCTTCTGTTTCCTTCATCATGTTGATTTTTATTGGCAAAAGTAAGCCTGCGTAGTGTAGATTTTTAAACTTCAAATATAATTATAAAATATAAATTGAATCATCTTTTCCCGTCATTTTATTATACTCCAATATTAAGCTTTCAACATTATGTAAATCCTATGATTTTTACAATTTGGGAACAATATTTTATATTTTACTTTTTAATAAAAACTGGTATTAAAAAATGTACAGAGGACGCGGATACAATTAAAATTATACGGACGTAATGTAAGAAAAATACAGAATAAAAAAATGATATTTTTTTAATTGACAACAATAAAACCGTTTGTGGAATTCTTTCAACTAACAATAAGTCCCTCATCAAAACATGTTAGGATATTTCGGGTGGGCTACTTTGAATAACATCATTTTCTTCAAGTGCTTATTCATCAGATCCCATTCAGAAGTTTGGTCAGATGTTTGCAATTCTGATGCTTTGCACTTTGTTGTGTATACATTTCGAGTGGGGAAACAAATTTAAACATCTGAATGTATTATCTCTTAACCTCCACAAGACACCCAGGATATTTACTTCAATGCTATATGCTTATTAGTAAATCATTTCAAAACTAGAGCGTTGCAATTTTGTCGATTTTTTAAAATTTGTGTATTCAAATCTGTATTTTGTTTTATAAGAATCAATTCAACACGTTTGAAATTGTTTTATGTAGTTTTTATTGGAAAATATGAAATATCCAGGTATGAGATTCAGCCATGATGGGGAATTCAAAACGCAGAATTTTGTACGATTAAATCAACTCATCACAATGCCTCCCATGCCACATTCATTTCCTGCGCAGGTTGTCAAAAAAGTGGTTTTCCTTGGGTACATGATAATTTCTGTTTCCCATCATTTCATTTTAGTGAAAAACCCATACTATACTTGCCTAAGCGAGTGTAGAATATGTTGCTCAGTCTCCTTTTATCCACGAGCCAATGAAAATGAAAGTTCTTCGCCTGGGAGCTCTCTTTCCCAAGAGGCGGAAAAGTGGCGATGCCGGGCTTTTCATATATGTCAATGCACATTCAATCATAAAGCCGGGTGAAATTCAAACCCTGACAACATGCACAGCGGTGAACCTCTTGTATGTTTTTTACGGGAGGATCGTCGAGCGATCCAGTAATGGTGTCAAACGTGGAAAACAATTTGGTGGAATAGTTTACACTGGATACGATTGTACGTTTTAAATTATGAATAAGTAAATCATTATAAAATTATGACATCTTTTATAATAATATTTATTTTTTACAGCTGAAATGAAGGTAAACCTAGGGAAAGAAATATTTCGTCTCCATGCTGGGGATTGTGTCTGAAAACTAATACTGGAAAAACTTTAGCGGCTTAGGTGACTGAATTCGAGAATCTTCTCTTAACCGAAAAGGTTGTGCTAGGATTTGGTTCATCCGGAGTTTGATAAATATGTCATTTTAATGATGTAAATCGACGGTGCTTGAATTTCAGTCCGGTGTTGTTTTTGTAGCTTGTACGTGACTAATTTGTTTAGCATTTCCTTTATTTTGTTGATCTTTCTATCAGGAGTCAACATAAGTTGCTTTGTCAATTTGTTTTCTTGTTAACATGTATCTTCTGGCTCTTCAAATTTCAGAATGTATTGAACGACGACGTACAAAATTGGCAGTTGCATGTTTTCCGTTTTTGTTAAATTTCAACTTGTCCTTCAATCATGTATTTCTCACATTTGAATGATTTGGGGCACCGAATACATTTAGTTTTCAGATGCCTTTGGAGAAGAGATTTGAAGTGTGTTTCGTAGGTACAGAGTTCGCAATGATGAAGAGGTTCTTGAGTAGAGGGGTCTTCAAGCGCCGGTTTAAAGTTTGCCGAGCAGCAAATTTTCTGGGACACCACTCGAAGGAAAATAGCTTTTCTCTTTTGTGTTGTCTCAGACACCCTCCAAACAGAATGATGACGAAATCGCTTCCCGTGATGGTGACATTTGTAGGTTGCTCCAACCGTTTTGAACATTTACAACATATCTTAACAAATAATAACCTCACTAATCAATAAATTATTTTTGAACTAAGGATGACACGATGATGATACTTATTGTCGTCCTATATGCACATAACTTATTGTTATTGTTAAGCCCAAAAACTCCAAAAACTTTATTCGTTGCATTTATGAATAGAAATCTTTTAAGCTTGCATGACGAGGCAAAATTTAAACGATTTTTTACGCTTGTTTTCAAAGTTTTGATACATATAATATAAAATATTACACATGAAAATATAAAGATTTGGTGCTCCAAACCTCACAGAGGAGCAGGTGTCGAAACATACCAAGAGAGCATTTATGGGAACAAATTAATTATGAACAAACAAGGGATTACAGGATCGGAATGGGTTTCAGCCCTAAAAATGTCAACTAATGTGTTTCCTGTTAGAGATCTTCCAGGTAGGAGCCAAGACGGTACCCAATGCAGGCATGAAGCTTGTCATCGGAGAGAAACCCTAGCACACGTTCTTGGTTCTTGTGAAAAGGGAGATTTGCTAAGGAATAATAGGCACAACGAAATAAGATCGATCATTGCAAAGTACTTACGCAAGGATAAAAAATGGACAGTTGAGGAGGAAGTGCACTGCGTCGGAGAAAGTGACTCCACTAGAAGAGTTGACATTCTATGTTTTAGTAGGCAAAATAAAGCAGGTTTTATAATTGATCCAACAATAAGATGGGAAAATGATCGAAACCAGCAGAGAGAAGTTGACCTCGAGAAGAAACGGATATATGAACCAAGCATACCATTCTTTAAAGAAAAATACAACTTGGAAAATATTGAAGTAATAGGACTTCTTGTTGGTGCACGAGGAACTCTACCACAATCCTTTGAAAATTTCAGAGTTAAGTTCAAACTCGAAAAAGAATTACTGAATGAAGTCATTATCTCAGCAATTCGGGGTTCTTATAGAATTGCGTATAATCACTTGTACAATTAGTATGATTAATACTTAACAACTTAACCTTAACTTTAGATTGATATCCAAAATTTTGAAATTATGTACTGTGTCGAAAGGCAAATGTCAGAATGACGTCAGTGAAATAAAATGTTTCTATCTCTCTCTTAAAAAAATGTCTGGAGAAATTTTTAAGCAAAACATTACATAAGAATAAGCATTAATTAAGGGAATATTTATACATAATTTCAAAACAAAATCCCGTATAAACCAAAAAAAAGGAAATTGAAATGAAAGTATATATATATATATAGAGTTTTTATTCAAGGTCGATTCGGCTTTCGCCCTTACAACCGCAAAATGTACATATTGACAATTTTAGAATATTGAAATGAAAGTAAAGAAATTAATTCCTTGATACAGAATACATTTGCGTTTAGATGATTCAAAAATAAAATTTTGCTTAATTTCATCGAAACAGTTGATTTTTAAATTTGATTTTAGCATATTGCATTGTATATTTTTAACGCCATTTAATTTAATTTCAAACTCGGTCCTGAGACCTATTACGATAACTCTGAAGTTAGGGAGGCCCGTTAATGTAAGATATAGAAAAAAATAAACTTTGCCAAAAAGGATAACGCTGCGAGTATAAGAGAAATTCAAGGCTTGTCTGCTCTAGTTATTAGTATAGGATTTTTTTTATGAAATTATCAGTCTACTTTTTGTAACCAGCCAGCGTTTAAAGCCTGGTTCAGTCCTCTGAAATTATTACAATAATTATTACTGGATTAAAAATCAAAGCCATCCTTGCTTAATTTTGACTCCATTTAATAATTTGGCAACTAGATTGAGCAACAGTTAACATAAGCTGGTCTTGTTGGTTGTTTACTCTTATATCAAATTTGGTTTGAATAATTTCCAAAATTTTAGTCAAGTTTGTGGATTTCCCTCTGAGTTTACCCAATTTGCTCTTTTACAGTAAAATCTAGTTGGAATAATAATTTTTGTAAAAAAATTGTGTGTAACCACTTGTTGTGTTTATTGCGGGAATCACGCAAGGTTTACACATTTACATTATCTGGGACTCCGTGTGGTGATTCCGTATTCCAAAAAACAAAAGAGCTGCGTGGCGTTAAAACATTACAGTAAAAAAGTGAAATGAGTTAAGCACTGAAAACAACTTAATTGCACCCGATGGATCGGGTGCATGCCATGAGCGAAGCGATGGTTGAGAAATATTCGCATCTGCCTGTAGCCGACGTCTCACGCTGACATATACTACTAGTGATGTTTTGAAGAAAGCGAACAGGGATAAGTTACTCTTATGTGATGTACATACATGGGAATCCCAACTTCACTTCGATTTCTAATACTTAAAAACACCAATTTTCCACAAGATAATTCGTGCATATTGATTGGAAAAATATCGAATCACATGGTTAAACCATTTCATGTAATTTGGAAAGAAGGAATCATTTTGCATTTTAAAAAAATGTAAAATCCATAATTGTTTCATTTTAATGCGCAGTTGTCAATTTTAAGCATTTTTACTACCATTATGCATAACGACATGCATATCTTCAACTCATGTTCCAGGGGTTCATTACGCTCAAAAAGTCCCGCTATAGCGTTAATGGAAATTTTCGAAATTTTGAAAAATTTTGAATCCAATTGAACATCTACACTGAAAACTGGATTTAGTGGCGCTTATTTCAATTCTCTAGCTCTGCATTTCGAAAAAGTTTTTGTGGCGACAACACAAAAGTTGTAACCGTTCTGGGCTTGGGGGAACAATAATTTATTTGGGCAAATAATGTCAAAAAGGGAAAATATTTCCTCTTGCAAGATATAAAATGCTGTAAGGTGAAGAAAATTATGAGAACTAAAACATTTTCTTCTCTTAATAACACCCCGCAATTTTATATCAAGGAGGTCTCAATAATTTTTAATTATTCAAAGAAATTTTGTTGATTTTGGAAAATATTAGGCTAAAGAAACTTAAGAGTAAAGGCTAAGAAACTAAAATTTACGGCAAATTATTTTTGCTTATTTAATCCAAATTCGAACGTACCAGAGGAATTGTTGGCCACCAAGGGCGTTCATAGTTAAACTATGCAATGGCAAACTATTAGAAAAGAGGTGTGTGGTGTGGTAAAGTTTACTGCCGTACGCGGAATTTTAGGGATACGCCTAACTACACATGTGTTTATTTGTTCGCTGCCGCTACTCGTCTTACCAAAGAAAATGAGTAAGGTGATTTAATAAAACAACATTTTTATTGGATTATCCCAAAATAATTATTTTCTTATCAATTTTAACAACTCTCTCTCATTTCTAAAAATATTTCTAATATTTTTGTTGAAGAGTGGATTTTAATCACTGAATAACTCAAGTAGGATATTTCACACATCTGTACAAAAATTTTCTTAATATAAGATTATAAATTGGAAATTTCCTATGCTTTACTTGGAACAGAGATGAGGGGTGCAAATGTTAAAGGAAGGATTGTGATTAATTATTCCTTACTTTTTATTGTTTACTGTTCAAGTTTGACGCCGGTCATATAATTCATAACCGGAAATTTAGCTCCGCCTGTGAGATAATTAATCCAAAGCTACTAAAGCACAAAGAGTTGAAATCAATAAAAATCATCTGATTTCTTCGTACACTGTTTTAAAAGAAGCTCCTTAATTTTTATTTACAAACCCAGATTTTTAAGATGAAATGACATCTCGACTGCAGGACAACTTTCTGGACGGCGCAATATACCCATTATTGTTAACATATTTAAATAACCATTGCATTTAGAGTTTGTACAAATAGGACGGCTTCGTGTAAATGTTTTTTAAAACTTATTTCACTCGTTACATTTAATACAGATTTTGGAGAAACAAGGTTATTTGCCCAACTTGAGCTGATTGACTCAAGTAAACTTGATCAGTGAACAATAGAAAGTAAGGACAAGGTAGGATTCAAAATTCCTACCTTTAACATTTGCACATATGTCATTTTTGTTCCAAGTAAAGAATAGGAAGTTTCCAATTTATGATCTTAAATTTAGGATCGTTTTTGCACAGGTTTGTGAAATATCCTACTTGAGTAATTAGTCAGTGATTATAGAATCGCACTGAATGGGATAATAATATCGTTTTATTTGACAAAATTTTCGTTAAAAACAATTAAAAATTTATCAATACAATGGGGATTTGTTGACAAAATCTTTGAGCATGGTTTGCCACCCTTGAATTGAATATTAAGCTCGGCGCTAAATTATAACAATTTAATTTCTAAATGCGCTTACTAGTGCATCGCATGGGTACAAAAACGTGGTACCCGTACCCGTATCCAAATAAATCTTCGGGTATATTGAAAATCGG
>JAQFXU010005967.1:0-10879 GCA_034693705.1 Spatulosminthurus flaviceps | reverse complement strand
TAGCGTCCGATTCCGACCATCATCATCATCATCATCATCCTCCTCATCATCATCACTTGCTTTTTAGTTAATAAGATGATTGTAGATAGTGCGACCATTAAAAAAATTAAAGGCAGTGAGGAGACACGAAGTCAAACACTGCATCCTGCCACGCAGTGTTTTATGTTGTGCATGTGTGACTCTTTAGTTGCATATACAATGAATGGCCAACCCTACGTGAACCCTGCCGGAAGAGTACATCCCTCCCCTAAAGTTAGTGTACGATACTAGGACGCGATGTTGCCTAGATAGGTTTATGGGAAGCTCAAGAACTATTCAATGTTCTTGCAGGCATGAGGGAAGGGAGAGGCTTCAACCCTCCCGAAAATCGATTTGCACTTGAAAATTCGTTTTTCTTGCAGAGGAAAATGTTGGGGTTGACTTTTGTCGCATTTTTACATTGGGGAAGGTTGAATACACGTTTGTAGTCCATCTTGAGTACATGTTCCATGATGACAGGAGGGTGGTTAGTTCTTGTTCCTAAATTCGGCGCTGTGCATTGGGTTGACTATTACGTATGTACCTTTTACTCCTGGTTTGTCCCTCCTCCGTCAGACCGGCAGTTTCAGAAGGTTTTCATAGGTCAGTTCCTACCCCAGTGCAAACAGTTGAGAGGATTACACCCGTTACAATCTCGATGGATTCCATAAAATCTCGATGGTTTCCATAAAATCTCGATGGTTTCCATAAAATCTCGATGGTTTCCATAAAATCAGATGAAAGGTTTCATTCAGGCTGTGTGAATGATTTTAGCTTGTTTCATTCCCGACGAGATTTGCTAATTATAAAGATGTAGATTATTACTGCTATAACAAAGACAAAAATGTAGTTTTTGTATCGAATTCATGTTAACAGGCACTGTTAGCGCAACCTCGCTAACTTATAAACAAAATTATGAAAATATAATTTTAGTCCAGAGGTTCTTTAAGTTCTATAAGTATACACTGGACATGCGTTAAAATTGACAATAAGTGTGAACTAACCCAACCACCAAATAGTATAGTGAGGGTTTTCGGCTAGCAGTACTTATTATCTTACATTTGGTATTGTCAGGTCGTGCCACAAAATGTGAACCCGCCAGAGAAACTGCATGCTTATAAATATCAAATGTTGAAACTGACATGTTGTATTATAAATGAGAGAATTAATATACCTCGTTGGATCGTTATTCATTGTGTGCATGGATGAACTAAAATGCTCATATTGGTGAAGTGAGCTGGTTAATATGGTTAAATTGGTTGGTAGGTAAAGGCCAAGCTGCAGAAAGTGGGTACAGTAGGTCTAGATATATGAAGTTTGGCTGTAACCATGAAATACTTCATGTTTTAGTATGGAACGACAGAGTGGTACCAAGTTCACAGTCTAAGGTCTTGCATATCCATCCTGTGAAGTTTCTGTTCACTACGCTCTTGTTTAACTCCGTTGTTGTCCGCACCAGAAAAAATCAATTCCATTCGAAGACTGCTATAAGTTTTGGCTTCAGACTGCCGAGTTGCTGCGTAAAGTGCGTAAAGCGCAATGCTATTCTCTCCCAACTATTGAAGATGCGTAATGCGTAGCTCCGTGAACTTACAGTTAGATGCGCTTGGGTAATACCTGTCTTGTTTTTATACTCGTGTTCGTCTATTTTGCGTTTTGCGTTTCAGAAATAGAAAATTAATGTAATAATGAAATTAAAGTAATGAGGAAAGGGATAAACAGCTAGAATACATACATGCAAAAGTAAAGGATTAAATGATACTTAAAGTTAGAGTGTAATCCTTAATCGTGTACCGTGATAATTTGGTGCCACGTTTGTGGTGGGAGACAGACAATTTGATAATAATAGAATATTTGGATTGATGTCGGATATAATTTCAAAATTAACAAAAACTCGAATGGGAAACTATAGCAGAGTCAATTCTTGTTAGCTTGATATGACAATAGTATTTCTTTTAGTACAGAATGTGCAAGTACCTCATGTGTCTCGTTTCCTATAATTTTTATTTAGTTGTGGCTGTAAAACAGCAGAATAAGAAACTCATCTATTTATTGCATCCTATTAGATACTTTATTGAGTAAGTAGATCCTACGATCCATCATCCAGTGCAGTGGTCGATGGCTATAGCGGAATCGAAAGAGTCTGAATTGAAGTCATTGTTTCAAAATCATTTGATTTTTTTAGATGGAGGATGAGACACATGGTAACGATGACACTCGCAACTTCGTGTTAGCCACTTTGATAGCAACGAAAACCAACCGAATTTCCTGTGTTCTGTGTCATACGAACTTGATCATTTTCGACCGCTATCCTCTGATTGATGGGACGTTTTTCCTCACACCAAGACAGCACACTAAAGCTTGTGTTGAGGTAAGCATATCGTCGGGTAAATTCCATAAGGGGCTATAATTTTGTTTTTCCCATAACGTTACGAAAATTATAGCCGCTTTTGGAATTTACCCTACTATATTTATTTATTCTTTGCGTTGATTGAATTTGCTACCCTGCAGGTAGGTAAAAATGGTACAGTTTTTTTACTCGTGTGCATAAGCAGTAAATATTTCTTTAGTTTGAAGAAATAATGCAAAATAATCTAACAAGTTCGCCAAGCCCAGCATGCATTGCAACATTGCAAGAAGCCAGTTGATAGCTCTGTTCCTAATCAGTAACTAGTATGCGGAACTTAGGAAAGAATTTTATTTTAGGCCATAATTTTATGCTCAGTTTTATTTGTGGGAGCATTAACTGTGGACTCAACAGCGTTGAGAAGTAATCGCACTGAGCTAATTTTGCAATCAAGTTATAATTTTATATTTTATCCACCCCTAGAACCACGTCTTGTTAGAGTCTAAAATTTGTATGCTCTTCTTTATGTAGACCATGATGCCGGACGGGAGGGTACAGTATTTAAGCGCAGTGTGCATGAGTTGTTTGGAAGGATGGAGTGTCAATTTGTACTGCCGGTGCTGCAGGGCTAAGTGGGACGGTTCTTCTCTTGTCCTTGGCACCTGCTACTCCTACGATATCTTCGCAGCCACCCCTTGCTGTCGCGAACGTCTTGCAGTAAGTTTTTTAAAAACTAATTCCTATATTTCTTTCCAACCTAGGTTAAAAATAATGGTCTTGGTAGATTTGTGTATTTTAAAATAGTTGCAAACGGCAAACAGTTCGTCCTTTATTGTTTTTATTACTCACTTTTTCATGCAACTGGGAGCTCTAAAACATTTGAGTTTCAGTTTCAACCGGGTTTACTTAGTTGTATTGTAATTTTACATCTATTTTGTAGTGCATGAATTGCAAAAGTGACGTTGCGGAGCAAAGGCCCAACTTCTTTTCGGAGTACAGCCAGTCGACCCGGTGTCCAAAATGTGGCCTAGTTGACTACCACCTGGCAAAGGCTCTACCGAGTATCTTCGACAAGGTCAATATGTGTTAATGTTTGTCCAGCTCTTACAAGGGTTTACATTGCATTAGTTGTGGAAGTAGAGCTGTTTAATTCTATTTTATTCTAATTAGTTAACCTGTAAGAACTCCCTCATAAGACCGTTTCGTTCTCGCCGGTCACTCATTATTCTTTGCAATCCACTATTATTTGTAGTTAGATTCCTTATCTGATTATTGACACCTCTGCTTTACTATGGATTTTATGTTATCTTATCTTAAGTGCTCCAATGTTAGTGTAATTTCATAGGTATTTCGTCTTTCTAAGGTTTAAATCTTCTGGGAGGGTATCAGTGTATTTTTTGCCATAATGGCGCAAAGGTTTAAGTTGTTAATAATAGTAATTAGTTTGCACTTTAGTAATATTAAATTGATTTGTAATTTGAGCAGATAGCTGCTTCTCATCTCTTCCAAAATCGGAAAATTATATCATTTCAAGTTTTTGGAACTGTTGAAGTCGAACCCCGAAAAATTTTATACCAGTTTCTCAGCCTTCTCAGGCAAGAAAAGATTATACTTGTTCAGTGTAGTTCATATGCAATTCGTCGTTACTGCATATTAAAGTAGTTGCAATTATGTGGGGTGGTTAATTTTTCATTTATGTTATTAAAAATGCTTTTTCTTTTCACATTTGGTAAAGAGTAATTACCTAGAGTCAGTGAAGTAAAGAGTAAATGATGTTTTCATAATAAGTATTCCATCGTACTCTTAAATTAATGTTTGTCGTGTTTTAAACTAGTGGGGTTGTCAGCTTACATTGCATTTGGTATTTCCTAAACGCCTTTCATCTCCGACACTCGCATCTTAAGCATAAGTAGGCAAGACACCATTTATTTAAAAATTTGACGGTATGCTGTCGTTATTTGTACGACTTTTATTTGCATTGTGTTTGGGCTAAGGTGGTTCGAATAATTAATGATACTTACGCATACACTCATTAAGTAGTTGGTAAAACTAGGCCGGGTTGAAAGCTAAGAACATACATAATAATTATATAATTATGTATTAGTGATTGTATCAAAATCTAATTCTTCGGGAGAATTTCCCAAATTTTATTTTCTTGGCTGTTCATTAATATTTTCTGATTTCTGAGCTTCGTAATAAAGACGTGTAAGCAAGGGTGGGCGTCTATCATCTCGGGTCAGTACGAAAGTAGACTGATTTTGGAAATAAATCCTTTTACTCCGGTGAGCAGTAGTGAACAGAGCACGGAACTTTCGTGACGAGGGAAATAGTTCGGCGGAAATCGTAGTGGGTACCTTACCTGCACAATACAAGTCAAAATCCCGGTGTTCACTCTCAATTGTACGTATCTTTAGCATAGTACTGACCAGTGAGGAGTGAGGAAAACAGAATCTTTTACGAAAGTAAGGCGCGTGGTAATTTTCTCACCGTAAGTGGCGGAGGTGGCACCAAGGCCATTAATAATTTTTCAACTTTCAGACCAGCATTAGCTGATTGGTTGCCATCCTATCTTAGGAGCGTGAAGTGAGTAATTCTTACGCTACAAATGTATTTGGATGGTCAGGTCACAAGTACATTAATAATAACAGTAGTAATAGACGCATTTTAATTTTGCTGGAAAAGAATCTTATGAAGACTTGAAGAAACTGTTAAAATGTTTGGTGCCCTCAGTCAGTAGTTGTGACATGGCTGTATAAATAAGGGTCTAGGCTGATTGAACCAAGGAATTTTTCAGTCAGTGATTAACCCAAAATTTTTTCACCCAAATATTTTTTGAACCAAAGATTTTTGAACCAGTTATTATCTACGCCAATATATTTTGAACCAGTTATTATTTGAACCAAAGTTATTTGAACCAAATTCCCTTTGAACCAAAAATATGTCATCCACTGTTTATTTTAACCAAAAAATTTTAAACCAAAGAATATTTGCACCATTAAATTTTGAACCAATTTTAATTTAACCCACAGTTTTATGAACCAATTTTTTTCCAACCAGAATAATTGCTGAATGTAAAGCAGTACCAATACCAATTCAAATTTTTAATTGAGCTTTCTATTTAAGTTGCGTTTATTCCATGTATAAATGATGCAGAGTAGGCACCCGAACGCAGAATTTCAGTAAGCTTAAATAACTTTAAATGGACCATTACTTGTACAGCATCAACTTGATCACGTTTTCCATTCATTCTTCACTTCATAACAATGCTATGAACGTACACAATTCAGTTTAAGTATCTTTAATCTGTTCAGCTGCTTCCCTTATTACTCCCTAATTCCCTAGTTTTTTAATAATTAAATTATTACTATTATCGAAAAAATGAATAGCACATTAAACAACACGTAATTTCTAGTATAAGAGACATTTAAAGTTTATTGGTTTAAATATCTTTGGCTGAAATATTTCCTGGTTCAACCTTTTTTGGTTCAAAAATATTTTGGCTAAAAAAATACTGGCTGGAAAAGTTCCTGGTTCAAACAGTTTTGGCTCAAAAATCCTTTGGTTCATAAATTATTGGGTGATAAATTTCGTGGTTCAAAGATTTTTGGTTCAAATTAATTTGGTTCAATATTTATTGGGTGAAGTCATTGACCGAAAAATTCCTTGGTTCAATCAGCCGGAGCCGGCTCCCATAAATAATTACCGTGATATGGGCATCCAAAGACGAATGATTGGTGCGAGAAGGGACTGACTTCTAGAAAAGTGTACAAGAAGAAGTCATACTCATTATACGACGAGTTGCTCAACGGGACTTACTCTCTATTTAAGCAGCTCGCGTACTCAGCTCATTATGACGTCGGCGCACACCTGAGTGAGTTATTCTCCTCGTCTATTGGCTTTGGTTTTTGAATACACCAATAGACAAGGAGAAAAACTCAGGTGTGCGCTGACGTCATAATGACCTGAGTTCACGAGTTGCTTAAATAGAGAGTAGTATACTTTTATCAGTTATCCTGGGCATTCGGAAATACCTCTGCGGAGTCTCATCTGCCCCTTGCTTTCATTGTCTTTGTTTCATGATATGCAAGCATTATTTTCTTTGTTTGTCGTTGTACAACCTCATGAAACTAATAATATGCCTCGAAAATGTTTCATGGGAAGCAATTTCTATTATGGATCATGGATCTACAGCCTGACACAGTCATTCAGATATGTAAGTACTTACACATTTACAGTCACGACTCAAGCTAAACAGCGGGAAGCACTTACTGAAATTTTTCATGTTTTCTAAAAATTCTTAAATTAGGATCAGCAAACACTATTTATATATTTAAGTGGACTGGACTGAATAGAATATGTACATCGTACTGAAGTGTTTCAGAAATACATTAGATTAAAAGCTGAAATTATGTTACTATCTTCAGTTCTAAGTAAAAACGTAAATAATGAAATGGGGACGAAATTCTCTAAGTACGGTTTTGGATATATATACAGATGAGAAAGTAATTATTATTGCGTGTATAATCTTTACCACAATAATTAGATACATCTATTGTAAAAAATAGTTCGTATTAAACGAAAAGTGAATGTGAAACTCGAAAGTCTGATTATGAACTACATTTACCTACAAAGAAAAGCCTGTTAGTAACGAATTAGAAAACAAAAGTTATTCGTCTAATAGTTTTTATGCAATTATTATAAATATGAATTATGATTACAACTTGAGAGACTTCAATTATTCGCAATATCTATATATGCGCCGTTATAACCGAAGAAACTAATGAATATTTATACACATGTATATATTTAATATTATTTCGTTAATCTGGAAACAAAGATTTTATTTGAAGGTTATTTGCTACTGCAATTAGCAAATGGTTATTCAAACCATGTCAAAATCTACAAATATATATATCGTCGATTCCAAGCAGAAGTGAATTTATCCCCATTTAAAATGAGTAGCTGTTACTAGATAGTGTATAAAAATATGAATAGACTTTTATAGCTATAATTTGTAAATGCTACCAGTAGATTTCCAGTTGTATCGCGAGCAGTGGGTTTGCTGCAAAATGCATTTTTGCTTCACCAGTAAACATACTACATTACTAAGGATAGCAGGTATCGAAGTATCTTGCAAAAATATGTATGATGGGTCATATATATATTTGAAATTACAGATAAATATGAAACCAGTCTTGAGGTCGTCCAGCCATGCATGTACAAGTATATGTATAAATACGATTTTCCGACGAGTAAGCTGTATAGCATGAAAACGCAAACTAGACATTTCAAGGAATAAAATATAAGATTTTGTAATTTGTTACGTTTACATACAGTAAATTAGGAACTAGGAATAAGCATGAAAGGTTCTGGGTTTTTGTAAAATTTCTAATCTGCATTTACATGATGGTCAGCTATATGTTATATAGCCTGTATATCAACCTGAGCGATAAATAGTTAAGATACTTTTGCTACCCTTTGAGAATGTACTTGCTAACTGTGCTTGCAAATGTTCGAATAATAATAATTGCTTAAAGAAAACTCTTTCAGTTGATTAAAATAATTCCGAGTTTCGGACGGGATTTCATGCACTGGATAATTTCAGCCTTTCACCATGTAAAGGCAGTTGAAGTAGTGGGAGCGTGAAGGTTCATAATTTTCTAATTCTTGAGGGGTTGTTCGTGTCTATCATATTATCAATGTCGTCATGTCAGTGTAAAAAAATATTTCTTTATTAAATAAGTACATCTGAAATTTTTGCCAGTGGCTACGCTCACCGAGGTTTATGTTTAGTTAGTGTTTCCGTGTGAATGACGTAAAAAGCGGAAAATATAAGCGTACATATTATCTGGCGATCATGTCTCTTCTTTCTAGACACGTTATTTGAATTTTTGTATATGCTTTGCAGAAAATTTACGGATCGTCAAGTTTTTCATTCTGACAAAACCAACTGGTTATTTCTCCACCAGTGGTAACAAAAGTTAGTTACCGTAATAATATCTTGCTTGTCTGCAGATTATTGAACTGTTATGTTATGAGAACTGTAAGACTATACAGTATACATTTTGAAACTGGTATCGCGTGTGCAACTCTTAGTTAGTGAAGGGAAGGGAATTAATTCATTGTTAATATTTACATGTTACATGATGTAAATAATGAATATCTCGGTTTATCTATTAAATCTGTAGAAATTCCAGTTAGAGTATCGTCGGAAACCAAGAACTACAGTTACATGTATATTAACGATGCCAAGTCGTAAATGCGTTAAGTTACGGCTTCTCATCCAGAACTAAATGGAGAAGTAAAGTAATGATAATACCTACTAAGGGAAAATAGTTGTTGAGAGCTAGGGTTGCAGTAGAAAGTAGAATAGATAATAATAGATAAATTAAGAACCTTGAATTAACAAAGCATTGTCGACATGTATTCAGTAGTGTTCCTGCAGTTCCGAAGTTGAAATAATTCTTAATGACTGTAGATGTATTGTACAACCACCTTGATAATGTAAATTGAAACTGTGAAAAATAATGAAATTAAGGGAGTCATTGATGTCCATGATTTATTATTTATACAGTTAGTTATTGTAATTCAAATGATGGTGTCTCAGTATGTTGTTATCATTAAGTGCTAAACTTCCGTAATTTTGTAATAATTTTGAGTAATAATTGTATGCATAAACAATAATAAATAATTATTATTGTTTTCCTCTTCAAGCATTTAGTTTAATGTAGTGGTAATACGTGATTGATTTGATGTGACTCATTTTCATCCACATATATTGAAAGCGAGTCATGCTATAAGTCTTGAACAGAAACATTGACTTTGGACCGAAGTTAAAAATATCCTTTCAGTTGCAGGTTTCAGTTTTATGGAGCGTGTGTTTTAAATGAAATCATTGCGTTTATTTTCCAGGTGAAGACATGGGTTTACCGTGTACCCAAAAATTATTGAATGTTAAGGAAAATGAATTCCATCATATTGATGAATAACTTGTGAAGTTAGTGCATGTATCTTTGCGTATCATCGCATTGTTTGGCTAATAAGACATTTCCTTTCCACCTTCTTGTGACTTCTATTCAAGGTGCGTGCAGAATAAACATATATCTAAATATTTGTACGTCGGCCCTGGTACTTTAATACCTGATACCTACCAAAATCTGTGGCAGTCAAGGGAGGAAGTTAAGTTAAATTTAGGAAATAATTAGTACAGATTCAACAAATGCAATGGTGTTCGCGAATAAGCTGCTAGTAAAAACAATACTTAATCATTAGAATACTACATTTGTAGAAATAAGTTTCTAATACATTATATGTAACAGTAGTGTAGAAATTGGTAATAATAAATATGTTGTGGTGAACTAAATTCCTTCTTGCACATTATTTATCCAGGGTATCGGTGTTTGCAGAATCTGTAACAATAAGTATCATCTCCATCCATGTTCCTTGCTGACATCTCAACAGCATGCATTCTATTTCAAATTAAATATTTTACGTGCTTGTTAAGTTATAATTGTAATAATTATTATTGCTTATTTTAATTGTTCGCATGATTACATAATCCAAATCACTGTGCTTGCAACGAGTTTATGCCATATGTTGCCTTGTTCGCAATGATTGTTTTCAGCGAGATGGTAATTCATTGATGCGGGAGTCGGAGTCAGTAATAATGCCTTGCGGTCATTTGTGTACGCATGCATAGCAAATTGTCTTTACATGTTTCTATGGTATAAGGGAGCCGGTAACCAACACGTTGGATTGACGTATTACTGATGCAGTCTAAAAACGATTTTACCTGAAGCTTGTCATGTGTGGCCAAATCCAAACTATTTAAGCGTTAACGTGTTCACAGAACAACCGATTTCCTTATGGAAGCCCGGTGTCAGCAAGACGGAAGAGAAACCATCGCCCATTGTTTTTTCTCCATTGTAATGATTACATCAACTAAAGTTGTAAGTCACCGTTGCGTTGTTTGTTAGCCAACCAACAATCCAAAAGCCAACAATGGAAGAGTCGATGCTATTACTTAATGGAAAAGGATCGGAGAGGCAGGAATGGTAGAGGATGGTGTCATGTAAATGCATACTGAAAAGATAATTACAAGAAGGTGGAAATATGATGTGTGCTCTATGTGCATGATCCATTCCAAGAGGAAAATTTCGTTAATACAAAAAACATTTGTAGTTGAACTTTCAACCAATGGCTTACACTTTTAAATCTCTCACCAAATAAAACCGAGTCAAAGGCGTTGCAGCGCTTAATTTTGTAGCTGTTGATGAAAAAGTATGTGCTCACAAGCTAATACCCACGGTGTCGTAAGGCAAGCACCATTATGAAGTCAGTCCGTTGTAAATAAAATTTTACGTTCTATCTAAATCGGGTCTAGGACAACTCATCCAGAAACGTTCTCAACCAGTGATTCCAACCAAAACCATTTTATCCAAATAAAATTCAACCAAAATAAGTTCAACCAGTAACTTTTTTAACCAAAAACAATTTTAGCCAAAGAAAATTCGA
>JAQFXU010005966.1:0-10879 GCA_034693705.1 Spatulosminthurus flaviceps | reverse complement strand
GGAAAATGTATTCATCCGTAATTGCCCCTCAGCCTTATTTGCTTGCTTTTCAACACTGGTAAACTGAAATGCCATATATTTTACTATTATTGCACTCTGTGTTCTTATGGGCGAGTAGGAGCTAATTCCACCCAGGGACGAGATTTCCGAGAGAATAATTCCCAAAGTACGTAACGATAACTCCGACGACATTAATCCCGCTACCAATAATCATGATGAATGAGATCCGCTTTAATTTCTTTTGAGAATATTTACCAGAGTCCTGCACTTTTCATTCAGATTCGATTCAATGTCATCTACTCGTTTGTAATCAAAAGCTGGTAGGGACATTTTCCTGTTTTCCATGCTCCTTCCCAGCACGTATATTTTAATTAAAGAAATTATAACTTTGCCCCAACATCATCGGGATGTAAAAGAGCAAGTCCATTAAGAGCTCCACCGCCCGAAGCAATTCGGTCTCCGAAATTTTCATGCTTGCTATACTCAGCCACTCTAAATAATTCCAAAAACTATTCTGCCTTGGACTTTTAAGCCTGCTTTAAATTTCGTTATGAGCCGAAAATTATATAGTTTAAATATATGTATATTTTTTCTTTTATCTTTCTGATTTTAGGTGTACCTACTATTTCCTAAACTGTTGACGTTATCAATTATTTTACAAACAATTACATTTATTCATTATTGATTATAAAAAATCCAGTAGTGTTAGGCTGGTTTCGCGTGATTTTATTCTCTGCGATTTGCATAGCTATTTGACTTTTGAAAACAAGTACAGGCGCTTGCATGTCAAGTATGACTTTTTTAAAAGGCTTTAAATTCGCATAGTTCTCCTGAGTCTCCTGTTTTATTCAGTGCCGAGAGTGAATGCGACAGGGATGTCGTCGGATGAAGTCGCTTAGCGACTGCGACTAATTTGGGTTATGCGAAACCAGCTTTACAGGAATGAAATAAAAAAAATCACTCTATTCATAAAACATTAACGCCAAATTTCATGCGATTCGGACCATTAACGCCAAAGTTATGGACATGCCCACCGGAACGAACAAGATTTCCAGAATTTGATTTTGGTGCCATCTCCATAACTTCGCCGTTAATGGTCGGAATGGCATAAAAATTGGTTATTTGTATTATAGAGATGTACTCGATGTCAAATTACTATTTTCTCAAAAAACCGAAAAACTCATTGGGATGTTCCAATGCTGAGGTATAGCCGTGACCACTTGCAAATGGGAAAATTACCCCAGCCAGAAGTGCGCATGCGCAAGCAGGAATATTTTCGTTATTTTCCCGGTCATTTTTCCTAACATAGTACTTCTACCAAGAAAAAAATATTCTAATTGTTTCCCGCATACTCGACCCAAATTGTAGTCAATCCTGGTTGCATAAGTTCTTAGATATACTGTTCTTATGATTTTGTCGGCTCATTTTATTGAAATAAAACTTTTTAATATCAAATACCTGCTGCTAACCATAAATTTAAGTTTATGACGTCAGCTAGGGGAGGGGGGGGGGTCTATTAAATATGATGATTGTATGACTATGGGGGGAGAGGGGGTCAAAAATTGCAAAAATGTGCTGACGTAATATCTGGACGCCCCCTAAGGGGAGACAGGAACGAGCCTTTAAGGCCAGCACAGCGGGCAAGCATTTCTGTCTGCACTCCAGTCCAGCTAAACTTCTAAGTGGTATGAAATATGATTTTTGTCTGCAACGAGATAAATACCTTCTCAATAATGGTTTTTCCGGTATAAACCGACTGTTATTTCCATAAAATGCCGATAAAAATTGTGAATTCTGCTGACAGTGCTGACTCCTACCTTGCCTAGAACGGCAGAAATGCGAGTGACAAAACGCACACTAAGGAGCAGAAAATAATGTGTAAGTGTTAGAACACTGCTTCTCGACACTTGCATTAATACTCAAGTGTGAGTGTGGCCACACCGGTTTTGGATGGCTCCAGTTATTGGGGCAGTATATTTACCACAACTGGCAGTTGTTTTTCCCTAAATGGCAGTGAATTAGCCCTTTGGGGCAGTACTAAAACTAATTGGGCAGTAATAAAACTTTTCGAGCAGGTACAAAACTCTTGAGGCAGTATATTAGCCCTTTTTAGCAGTACTAAAACTACATGGGCAGTATTAAAACTACTTGGTCAGTATGAAAACTTCTTGGGCAGTATTAAAAATTAAAACTACTTGGTCAGTATGAAAACTTCTTGGGCAGTATTAAAACTAGTTGGGCAGTACAAAAACCAAATGGGCAGTATGAAAACATAAATGTAGTGGTAATAAAAATCATACTTGGGCAGTGTGAGAACAACTTGGGCAGTAATAAAGCTGCGCGGCGAGTGTCTATTGTTGGCTTACTTAATCAGTAAGAACATATTTCTGCCTGTTTGTCGGAGACGAGTAGGGACGAAAAATAACAAGTTCAATTGTTGGCGACAGATACATATTTAGGATGAGAGCAGAGCAGAGATATTTCCTGCCTATATAACACATTAAGACACTAAACAGCGACAAGGAGTCCCGCTGGCCCTCAAATTTTGCCCCATTTCTAACCTTCCACACCTAAAAAAATATGTAGTGCTAGATGTGTTCCAACAAGCAGACATATTTTTTTTGATTTGGCCACGGCCACACCAACAGAAACATACATGTAAGTTTAAAAGATTTCGGGGCAGCAGTAATAAAACTCAAGGACATTTTGGAAGCTTTGAATATAACTGGAATATGTCAAAATATTTTTTTTAAATCGTTTTTCGAAAATTGTTACTGTTGAAGGAGGGCTTTTCACCATTTGAACAAAAATGTTGATGTGTGCCTCCATCATGCACTAACAGGCACGGGAAGATCCATTTCATGAACCTTCGTCATGAAAGACGGTTCGGTTTTCGGTTCCTGTATTTAAAGTGGTCTTATTCCAGCTTGATTCTTATTTCTTATGATCTCTTTTGTGCAATATTTGAACGATATATGTTTTAAAAATAATTATTATGCTATTAATAAGCTTTGCGTGCAGTAGCTATTTTCCTGTCATGGATTTTTACAATAATTTTCCGATTGAATATTTTTTAACGCGCTACGTAAAACAAATACACATAATAAATTAATACAGATTTTAATATAATGTTTCACATGCGCGGGTTTGCCTTGGAGAGGCAACCCCTCGAGGGAGGGATGAACACTGTAACTGTAGGTATAGTGTCGGCAATGCTCGAAAATATTAAATACTGCCCATGTAGTTTTCATACTGCCCTATTAGTTTTTACACTCCCCATGTAGTTTTTATACTGCCCAAATAATTATAACCCGTTTTGGATTCGCTCGCGGTTAAGGGAAAATTACACAACTAAATTGCTGCCTACAAGATATAAGCTATTTTACGAAGATGGATGGATGTCAAGAGCGAAATAACAACGACAACATAGGGAAGAAGTTTTCTTCCAAATAGAATGATACTTCACTGAATCCTGAGCTGAAATATAGGTAACGGGGATTTATGTTTAACCCGGCACGGATTCTTTCGGTCGTATTGGGAATTGGGATTTGGGATTAGCGTCCATGAGCTACCACCAATTTACTTCACCAGATACACTTTTTTAAAGAAGTAAATTTATCGTTTGCTTTAATTTCATATGTCAGCATTGTAGTTTTCATTTCAAATTCTAACAACCTTTCGGGTAGGTAGAAATAAATATCCATGACCATTTTTTCCTCCATTTAGAAGAAGGCGTGGTTATGCAAGCACCCAAAGTCCATAATTATTTTTAAGCTGATTTTGATGCACATATACAACACTGTTTTCACATTGTAGGGACACTTTTCAATATTTTGTCCCAAGCAAAACGTACTACTTCAAAATCATTTGAAGATTGTACGTTATACTTCAGAACGTATATATACTATACGATCAATCTTTCTGCTTGGCAAAATTTTGGGTGCTAAGCTAAATTCGGGTGTCGAAAAAAATGTTTCCAAATCGCCCTTTTTTCGCTTATTGTGTTGAAACTGTTTGCTCTATATGATAACTTTTGATTTGGCGATGTGAACATAACTATTGATTCAGGTTATGTTTGGGAAACGGTTGGTAACATTTATGCCAATTTATACTAAGGAAGCATGTACAGGGCATTTTCTGCAGCGGGTTGTTTCGGAATTTTCTATGGGGTTGAAAGTTTTTTCAGTTCTGATTTAATGGTGGGGCAGTAAACGAGAAAAAATACTCAAATAAAGTACCAGTTAAAGAAGTGGAGTCTACTGTACAAATTTGGAAAAAAAATTGAGAAAAAAATCCACCCATGTGGGGAGATTTAGGGAAATTACCCGTTTTCGGGGACAAAATAGTAAAATGAATCCGGGGCTACAAAACATCGGGTAGATGTAATGACCTCAAATTTAATACGGGAATCAAACCAGAAGGCCCCAATGGTTACCAAAGTATGTTTACTTGAATTCTCATTCACGAAACAAATGCGGTAGGGGCGCATCTAGCGCTGGAAACGGTTCCCGTAATAGGGTTCGCTTCGCTGGTACCCGGGAGGCTCATTTTGAAAGTCAGAGTCTTTTAAAAGCGGACTGCTGGTCAATAAAATGTTAAGGATTGTTGTGACAAAAGCTAGATTGACTAAATCAATCCTTCTTTGCAAGAAAAATAAAAATTGAGTGTCCCTATAATGTGAAAACAAGGTTGTATAAGTTGAATTTTGACAATGTAATCGAGAATGAAATTCATAATATTTAATTAAAACTAGTGCTTATGTTTATTTGAGTATTTGACTGAAACAAGAGATTGAAAATTAGAATGCTTTTCTTCAGAAAAGAGTACTTTTATTTTTAATGTCTACGTCAATAGGAATATTTTACTACAACAACTGCGATATTGGAAATACAATCGAGGAATTGTTTCAATATTTGGGCCTATCGTAGGGTAAACTACTCATTTAATAAACCAATGCAATGGGCAAGAATTGCCTGAAAATAAAGTTAGATACCATCGCTTGACAGGCCCTTGCTCTCAAGAAATGCAGCATTATTGGGCTCCCGCCCAAGGAAGTTCTTGAGCATATCCAGGGCATCCATTGAACCACCAGGTTCAAGAATACATTTTCGGTACAGAAGGCCAGTTTCAGGGTTGAAGATCCCTTTAAGCTTAAACATAGTTTTGTACATATCCATACTGAACACTTCACTCCACTGAAAAAGTTTCAATCTTCAAATTACACAAGTTATCATTTTTATCAAGAAAACGTTACGCAAATAAAATTAGATTGGAAACAATGGAAACTATGTTCGCCAATCCGAGAGCAGCACAGGTAGCTCACCAAATAGCTGTAATAGCGACCACTATATCCAATACAGAGATGGTTGAAGTTTGCAGGCATATTTGTTCCTGGAATTGCTTCAAGACCCATGATTTCCTACACAGGAAAAAGATACTAGCTGATTACAATATATCACTATTTAATCTGCCACCGCGATGGCTGTGCCTTGCCTTCACTATTAGGTCGTCATTAGCTGAAAGAACTCAAATAACACTTTCCATGTATTATACCTGCAGGGTTTGAGCGTAAACGGCTTGTGTGTCCGAGCGTCCCTGCAAATGCACTCTTTGATCAAACGTAGCTAAAACAATCTGCCGCAAATTCAGTCCCCCAGCGTTCGCTACTTGTGATGCTGCCAGTTTGTCAATAATGTCATCCGGAAGGGGTGTCTTGGTCTAAATAATATTCGTTAGTTGAGTATTGCAATATATGACCTTGAATTACATTACAATAAGAATAAAAAGTTAAGTAACTTCATAATGAAGGGACATTCGCCGTAAAGGTTCTCGTTCCCAAACCCAGTTTTCTAACATTTGAGATGGGGCTTCAAGAAAATCTGTCTCAACTCTAGTGCCAAACAGTAATGCCGATTTGGCTCTGCTGCAAATTGTGTGCATCAGGTGACCGAACTCGTGGAAGTAAGTTTCAACCTAAAAATAACAGAAAAAATAAAATGATTAAATCCAGATTCTATATGCCAATTTGCTCATTTATTTAATGTTAAACCGCTGCTGGATAAAATGGTCATAATACAAATCCGATCCGGTAAAGGTTGAGAGCTGCAGGAAAAAAAAGTAGAGGATAATACTATTGCTACATTATAATACCTCTTTGTGATCCAGAAGCGAAGGTTTATCTTTCTTGGGACGAGTGAAGTTCGTGAGCATAGCGCTCACTGCTGGTTGCTTGGTACCGTTTTCATCAAGACATCCTGGTTGCAAAGGCACACAACAGGCATGCCCGAATTTTCCTTCACGTGGAAAAAGATCCAAGTAAAAGTAGCCCATTAGTTCCGAGGTGTTCCGGTCATCAACTTGATACTACAGAAGATATTTTGATTACTGCTAAGACTGCTCATACGAAATTTTTGTTATCATTAGAATCAGAAACAAAACCTTTTCCTTACACCACATTGTATTAAGTAATTAAATAAGATCATAATGAAAAGCGTAGCACTCACCACCTGGACATCGTTATGCCATTTCTGAGCGTTCGGAAGTTGGGTAAACTTCAACCCCAAGAGGTCTTCGTAGATTCCCAGCATCCCTTTCGTAACAACCTCTAGAGGAAAGTAACCCATTAACAACTGCTGATCAACAGCGTAATTCTCTTCTTCAATAAGGCACATGTAATACCGGAAGTCCCACATTTCTAACTTGTCGTTGTAATCAAAACTATATTTCTCGCACTGAAAGTCAATAAAAACAACCTTTATCATGCAAGAAAGAAAACATCACGAAGTGAATGCATGAAAAGTTACCTCCCGTTTCTTTAGTTCCAACATGGTTTGTTTTTCTGCTTTCCATAATGGCTGTAACTTAATAGCCAAATCATTCAAGAAGCCCTTTACTCTATCAGGGTGCTTCGCCATTTGCATATCCTAAAAAAGTGAACGATTCACTCAGTGCTGTTCCAACCAAATAAACAACTTCGATTATAAAAAACAATGCCTATTACAACAATAACTGGCAACCTGACCTGAGCATAAGCTGCATGGTTGGCGTACCCCAAAAATTCAGCCTCTCTTTGACGGAGTTCTAAAACTTGTTCTAGCAGTTGCGTATTTTCCTTGATACACTTGGACTGATACGCTATTTCAAGTTTCTTTCGAGTTTCTGGAATCCGGCATTTCCGCGTAACGGGGAAAAAGTGGGGATACTTTAAGGAAACTTTGTATTTCCCACTCCCACAGTCCTGTTAGTGCGAGCACAATAATACTGCATGAGTCACAACCGTCATAAGCCACCAGCCTGAGAATTAGGAATGAATTCGGCTAGTATAGTTGTTTAGGATTTTACTTTTTTTAGAAAAAAGTAAAAGAAAATTCACGTACTTTCTCTAGCCCTTCCAAGAAGGTCGTGGGCATTCCTTCCAGCTCTTCAGCGCTAAATAAAAGGACAGTATTTTCTTCACCGAGGTTTCGGCTAAACTGTAAAGTTAACTCGCTGACCTGCTTCTTGATTGCTTTAACTTTCTCTCGAACGTCCTCGCTTAGGTGAAGACCTGAAACGTACCACCACGGTTCCAGAAAATTACAAACTTTGACCTCTCGGTAACTCCGCATTTTCATGTATAAGTGCCAAAAATTAAACAGTAATTAACAAAGTACTACAAAACCTAACCGTTCCGCCTTCCAGTATGAATCAAGCGATCCAAACAACGCTGATACTCCGGGTTAAGGTTTTCCAATTGAGCACAATTATCTCGGTATTCTACTAATTTGTCAAAAACATCTTTTCTCATACTCATTTCCACACTGGACTCATCCAGTAATTTAGTAGCCTGCGAAGCTGCATCCCGAATTGCTGATGAGTCCGCAACGTGTCTCGGAAACGTGACCACGGCTCCGTGAGTAAAGCTATACCGATGGGCTTCCAGTAATGGCTAGGATCCGACGAACATACAGAATGGAAAATTACAACAATTTATAAGTATAAATAATACTTTAAAATATAAAAAATACTATGTTAATTTAACGCATTCTCGAAAAGCTTTCGAAAAATTCTACATTCACATTCTACTACTGAAACTCTGAAAGTACCATTTGCGTTCTTATACACACGGAAGTACCTTAGTTGTTTCTTTTGCATTCGACACCAGTGCCTGTCATGGTTACAAAAATACCGTTCCTGTTCGTTTCTATACCCAAGCTTAGGGTATTTTT
Organism: Spatulosminthurus flaviceps; assembly: GCA_034693705.1. NCBI lineage: Eukaryota > Metazoa > Arthropoda > Collembola > Symphypleona > Sminthuridae > Spatulosminthurus > Spatulosminthurus flaviceps. The sequence continues at coordinate 2,672 of JAQFXU010005966.1, read as the reverse complement.
CGTACCCAGACCCTTTCAGTGTACAAAATATTAGCACGAGGTCTTGCTTTAATCCCCGACTTTTTCTCCCCAAACCCGTTCCCGTTTCCAATCCCAGTAAAAGAATTATTACATAGCACCTGTGCATGTTGCCATTGCCAGACGCGTGGTACCCACATCTATTCCTTAACTAGACTAGTTCAGAACTGTCATAAAATACTAAAAAATAATCTGGACTCAAGACTCAATAACCTTTTGCTCTAGTGTAGTTAGTCTAGGGTACTCACAGTATAGGCTAAATAAATTCTATAGTTTGAAACAATTTTACCTTTCGTTGATTTCAAGTCTCATAACGCCATAGGTCTTTGTCATTGACCATAATATACTGTTTAAATTATTTACTTTTTCAGCAATACCTGGTTAAACTTCTAAAGACGTTCTTCAAACCTCAGCATTCATTTCAGATTAATCGAGACAACTTGACAGAGAAGAGATAAATCCTTTTTCCTACGGTTAATTTTCAGGAGCTACAACAACTCCTGGCATTTTATCTCGAATCGTACAATAAAACCCAAATCTTGTGTAATAATTACCTTTGTAATTTCAAAATATCCGGAATGCACAATTCAAATTTGATTGTTGATGGAAACTGTAACTGAATGTTTTCGTTTGCTCACTACCATTAGATGATTAATCGGAAGAACACCAGTATCAAACAAGAACAAAATCCGGGATAAATCCAAATCCAAAGCATGTAGTGTTGTTATTCGCAATTCAGTTATTATTGGGCTATTTTGTAGCACGTATTCATAGGCACCCAATTCATCCGGAACAGATATTTTGATATGGCGTAACCTTTCCCACTGGGGGTACAAAACCCAACATTCAATAATTTTGTACCTGTCCCAACTGCACCCTGTGACCCTGTCCCCGCTCTCATAACTATGTAAAAATCGTTGTTGCTGATCCGGAGCCAAAATACTGTTCCAGTTTCGTTCTTGCTCCCTACCTAATACCCGGGTTTCACCTTGACAAGCACTGTACGAGTATGTCGCATTGCTTTTATCATTGATTCCAAAAAAAAATTCCAATTCTTCCACCTTCAAAATTCACGGACAGAAAAGAAATTGGATTTTACGCATCAATTGCTGGTAATTATTGATAGGTAAAATGAGCATTAAAATGCTAGACATATAATAATAAACTACTTATGTAAACATAAATTGAAAATATATTATAATCAAATAACTTCAAAGTAAGATAAGTAAAGCAGAAAACCTATTGACATATACCTTAAGTACAGTTTCAAAACTAAGAGATTCTGCTGCGGCTGCTTTATCAAAAAGTAGCCGAAGTTGCTCAATAATTTCAGAACATTTCTGCTCTATAGCCTTAGGAGAGTACGTCCGGAGATCCCAATTATGCTGAACACCATGAGGTTTCAAGTCTCCCGAGGTTTCACCGGGTTCCACATTACCACCATCAGTAACTGTCATTGCTGCGCTTTCCTTGAGGGAACTACACGAATGTTTCAGAGAAAACAAATCAAATGTTGCAGATGAGAAGAAACGAGCGGAGGGAGCACGACCAACTGACGATAACGAGGAGGAAGATTTCAACACAGAGGAAAAGTACGAGAGAGTCTGCACAGACTGTGGAAATTTTCCGACCAGTTCTTTCGGCGTCGGGATGAGACGTCTGACAGGTCTGATTGTGAGAGAATTGACATTTGGCGACAACGGCAATACGTTTCTTCCACGACTGCACGTGTGGTAAATTGACGATCCTCTTGCAAGAAGTATTTCCCTTATTACAGTGGTTAAAGTTCTATATCCTTTAGTGATACCGATACCATTCACACTGTGTGCTTTTGCCAGTCCACACTTAAGTAACAAGGATTCCTGTTTCATCCACACCTCATTGACCAGTGACCGACATCTCAACACTTTCACCTTCTTAGCCACAATGTGCATAATAATTTCTAAAACAATTCCCACGCCAAACTCAAATATTTAAAGCTTGAAGACCTTCTCTATCTTCACTACTTAAGAAGTTGTAACTAAAAGTGCACCCCTATAATATAAAGTAACATATGATCAGCACCGCACTTCCAACAGCAAATTAATCAGGCTAATGTCGTCAACTCCATGGCTGTGAAAATATCCGTGATTCGTCCGCGATTCGCTATCCGTAACTCGAAGTACTCGGCACAAGAAAGCCGATGACTAACAAATGTCATGAAACCACTACCAAACCATTATGCCGGGTTTCTAGCTATTACACACGATAAAAAAGAAACACATCAACTCGGTTATCATGTTATAACCACGTATGAACCACTAGGATGGATATTCAACGACTATTACATTGGGATTGCAACTATGTTGAATAACTTGGAAATGGAGCTTTGGATTGAAATGGGAGTTGCACCATTCGAATGAGCATTTAAAACTCTAGAGCTACATTTCTTGTTCAGGTGTTTCCAAGTTCGAACCCGCTGGATTTTCAAAGACTTGTAATAGGAAATTAACATTGGGATCCCAACTATGTTGAATAACTTGGAAATGGAGCTTTGGATTGAAAATTGAAATGGGAGTTGCACCAATCGAAAGAGCATTAAAAATCATCGCTCCGCGATAATTTAATGCTGTCGCGTAGGGCGGCGTCAGCCCACCACGCCGTCCCCCTAAACC